>PVJA010031111.1:0-25200 GCA_004027025.1 Myocastor coypus | reverse complement strand
AAAAAAAAAAAAAAAAAAAAAAAAAAAAAAAAAAAAAAAAAAAAAAAAAAAAAAAAAAAAAAAAAAAAAAAAAAAAAAAAAAAAAAAAAAAAAAAAAAAAAAAAAAAAAAAAAAAAAAAAAAAAAAAAAAAAAAAAAAAAAAGACAAAACAACAACAAAGACAGACAGAAAAACAGACAGACAGATGGATGGATGGACAGAAAAAAAGAAGAAAAGAAATGAGATAACTACATGCTGCTAGGTTCTCAGCACAGCAGAGAAACAGGCAGAAGGAAAAAGGGAAAGGGGTTTTATTTACTTTGAGGCTTTGGAGAGAATTTGGGGAGGTCAAGGAATTCTCTGAACTGGACAAAGGGAGGCTGAGGCTTTTATGGCTTTTAGTCGGGGGTGGAGTTTGGAGGGGATGTCCAGATATACCTGAGGGAGCTGACTGGGGGTCTTCCCTGAGGTGGTGGGGTGAAAGGAAACTGTATCTTGGGCTGTTGGAGAAGGGGTGCTGGTCTTTTGTTTTAAGGGCATCGGCTATATTAGATGACCACCACGATGACTTTAGCAGTTCATACTAGGGCCAGAACCTATCAGTGCAACATGTGATCCTGAACTGGGCTTTTACTCTGCAAAGAACATCTCTGGTACAAACAGCAAATCTTAGGTAAGATTAAGATCTGAGGAGGACACGGTAGGAGGGCATCACTACACATTTCCTGCGCTGGTGGGTGAGCGAATTGTGTGGGTAGCCTTGTTCGGAGAAAATTCATACTGTCATACTCAGGAGGGTGACACACTATGTCAGGAACTTATGCTCAAATGGCTCCACATTAAAGCATTTGTTCCTATGACACTTATAATTCTTCTGTAAGCTTGAGATTATGTCCAAAGAAAAAGGACTACAAAATAAAATATTTTATGTGGCTTATGTAGTGTTAATTTTTTGTTTGTTTCCATCCTTTACAAAGAGACTTTAAGCCAGGTGTGGTAGTGCACATCTAGAATCCTAGCACTTGGGAGGCTGAAGCAAGAGGATGACTGTGAGTTCGAGGCCAGCCTGGGCTACAAAGTGAGCTCAAGGTCAGACTGAACTGCACAACAAGATGCTGGGGGAGAGGGAGAGGAAGGAGAGAGAGAGAGAGACAGAGAGAGAGAGAGAGAGAGAGAGAGAGGGAGAGAGAGAAGGGGAGGGGAGGAGGAGTGGGAGAGAGGAGACAGAGAGACAGAGACAGAGACTTAAAAAAAACCCTGCCAATCTAGGTTTCAGACTTTTATCTTTTAGAGACAGGGTCTCACTATGCAGTTCAGGTTGGCTGTGAGCTCACTTTGTAGCCCAAGGTAGTCTTGAACTCACAATGATCCTCCTGCCTCGGCCTCCCAAGTGCTGGGATTACAGAGGCATGTGCCACCACAGCCTGGCTCAGACTTTTCTTGAGGAATGCGAAAAGGTAATAACCCAGGGCAATGGGTTGGTAGATAAATGGCTCCCGAGTTTAAATGGTCCATTAGTATCTTTTCAGCTGAGTGGTGTGGCCCTCATTTCTCCAAAGTCTCCCCTTCCTTAGCACATCCTACCCAACCCAGAGTATCTACTTGTGCTACCAGCCTGACGTTTGGTAACAGCCCGTGCCTGCCGTCACTGTGGGACGATGAGAACCCTCTCCAGACCTCTCCAGAGCAGGCTGGTGGACGAATGCATGGGGGTGGGAGGCGGATGGGCTGACGGATGAATTTTCAAAACACACTGCCATCCCAGAGCAAGGACCTATCTCAGCACATCAAGCCCATGTTTTACTTCTTGCCTCAAGCCGTGGCTTCTGAATGGCATGGCTTGATGGAACAAGTTGAAAACATGGACTTTATCTGATTGGATGCCCCGGTGTGAACGGTGATCTCTCTGAGGAGGGGGAGGAGGCCTCGGGAAGGTGGGTGGGGTTCTGGCCTGGAGTGCAGGCAGGGTAGTGAGGCGAGGCAGCTAGGGGAGTCTGAGGAGGTGACAGAATGTAGGAGGCCCTGGGCGGGCAGGCACAGTTTGGGTGGGGTGGGAACAAGCCAAGGTTAATGGCTTGGGATCCTAGCAGGGAGAGATTTGGCTTGATGGGGCATGTTATGGTCCGGGTTGTGTGCAAGATGTAATGAGGTTTCACCTCTTCCAGGCCCTGTCATTTCCTGATACAATCTCGGTTCTCTGCTCAGTTTGAAGCACTCTCTTATCTGAACCCTGAAACACTGAATACAAAGTTTGGCAGATACTTTTTCTGGCACGGGCAATTTCTCACTGCTTTTATCCTAGAATGCAAGCCCTACCACCCCCTACCACTGCGCACCCCTCTGACCTGTTCCTATCTCCGTACCTATTGCTAGCCCTTGCTTAATCCTCTGCCATCCTGTCCCCTTGTCCGTTTGGTTCCCTGTACGTACCAAGGCTGTCCCTGCCATAAGGCCTTACCTGTGTGCCTCCCACCCTGGGTATTTTCCACTTTCTCAGATGTCAGTTCAAGTGTCATTTCTTCAGGGGTCCTGCCCCTAACTCCTCCATCCCATCTCACTGAAGTCTGTAGCCTTGGTCACCCCCGTCATTCTCTGCAGCTACATTTCACCCTCATTCTACAGTTCGATTTTTTTTTTTTTTCAGGCTTAGTGGTGTCTGAACAGGTCTTATTTCCGTATTTCATTGTATTGTGCTCCTCACTAGAATGTCAGCTCCTCAAAAGGTGAAAGAATTTTGCCAAATTTCTTACTGCTTTATGGACAGCACAAAACAAGATGCAGAGGTGCAGTGAATATTCATTTTGGAACCGGGTGTGTTGGCACATACCTGTAATTCAGCACCCTCGAGACAGAGGCACAAGGATCATTGTGAGTTCAAGGCCATCCTGGGCTATCAGGTGAATACCAGGCCAACCCCAACTGCATAGTGAGACCATGCCCCCCCCCCAAAAGAAAAGTCTAAGAGACAAAGGATTTTTCTTCTGAATTAAGAGGCTCTCTGATAGTTTTTTTTTTCCCCTCCCCTCTGATAGGTTTTTTTTTTTTTTTTGTTTTTTTTTTTTTTTTTAGGTGCACAGGGCAGCAGAGAAATAGGCAGAAGGAAAAAGTGAAAGTGGCTTTGAGGACATAGAATTTGGGGAGGATAAGGAATTCTCTTGATTGGAACAAAGGGAGGCTGAGGCTTTTATGGCCTTTTGTCAGGGGTGTGGTTTGAAGGGGATGTTTAGATATACCTGAGGGAGGTGACTGGGGGTCTTCCCTGAGGTGCTGGGAAGGGTGGAAGTACATTATGCCCTGGGCCAAGTTGGAGAAGAAGGGGTCTTGGGAAGACTGGGCTTTTCTTTTGAGAGCATCAGCCATATTATGACCACCATAATGATTTTGGCAATTCATACTAAGCCCAGAAGCTATCACTCACTACAACAGTATGCTGGACTTTTAGGTAAGCTGGGCACTGGTTTTAGGACAGGAACATTTAGGGAGGTCGTGGACAGATGACCATGATCAGGCTGTGAGAGGCATGCTCCCTGGGCAGCTGGTCTGATGTCAGAGTTGGGAAAGGAGCTCGTAGGACAGATGGTTGAGATGGATTTTAAACTGGGCTTAAGGGACAACCTGCTCGGGCCCCTCTTCTGTCCCTCTGTCAGACTGAAACTTTCTTTCCCCCAATAAACATATTCTGCTCATTAAATAAATAAATAAACTATCTGGGCTTGGCCCACCAGGTAATCTCAGACTGTTGAGGTCAGATCGGAGTCCTGATCCGGTGAAACAAGAATCCAGTCGGGCAGTGCCTGAGAGAGCCTGGGACCTAAGCAGGGCCAACAGGTATGAGGTTACTGAAGGCGAAGAATCAAGCACTCCACAGTCTCCTCTGGTTGCAGCTACGGAGAATCAGAATCCCGGTCTTGGCCAACAAGATCACCAGGAGTTGTAGGAGGACAGATCCCGTTGGAGACGAAGCAGGAAGTCCTGAGGAGCGCTGGCTGGGACGGCACATACCGTGGACGCTGTGTGAGTTGCGAGCAAAGTACCTGTAGGAGCTGTCCGCCTGGGTTTGGAGCCAAGCTGGAGGCGGCGGGAGTCACACACACCTAGAAAGGCTTACGAGGGAGCGGCTCCCTCGGGCGGAATTGCACCCTAGAGCCGCGGGCTTCTACAGAGCCCCGCCCCTAGACCAATGGCAGCGCGGAGGCTGCCGGAGGTAGTCGTGGATTGGTCAGGCTGGTGCGGCGTCGGGCGCGGATTGGGTGTCTGCGGGTGGGGCGGGGCTACCTGCCGGGCTGCTTAGGCTCTCCGCCGGCGGGCGGCGCTGAGTCCTCAGCTACGAGGGCCGGGGACTGGCGGAAGTGGCGACGCTGGCGTCCCCGGAGCCTACGGAGAGCGGCAGTGACGGCCCGGGCGCTGACGGCGGCGACCCAGGGGGTGGCGTGGATGCCCGCGGGGCGGGCTGGGGCATCACAGCGGGCCTTGACCCCGAAATGGCGCTGCTAGCAGAGCACCTGCTGAAGCCGCTGCCCGCGGACAAGCAGATCGAGACCGGCCCCTTCCTGGAGGCAGTGTCCCACCTGCCGCCCTTCTTCGGTGAGTCGGGGTGGGGGTGGGAGCTGGCTTGTTCCTGGATTATCACCCAAACAGTCCTCCCTTCCATGCTCCTAGTCCCGTTTGCTAAGTCCGGATCTCCTTCCACGCACCCCAGATTCTCCCTTCCCCAGTCCAGCCCCAAATTCCCTCCCCGAAACATGTCTTATCTTCCATCTCCTCTCCCACGCCCTCTCAGGTCTTTCATCTCGCTCACATATCTCCGATTCCTCACTGTCCCTAAGATGCAACCCAGTCCTCCACTCCTTCATGCATCCTCAGTTGCCCATCTCCCTCAAACACCCCTAACTCTTGCATCTCCCCTAGGCACGCTGCTATCTTGTACCCTCCCTCCACAACATTCTCTCCCTTCTCTTCGTAGATTCTTCATGGCTCACTCCAGTCTTCCTTCCTTCCTTCCTTTTTTTTTTCTTTTTCTTTTTTTGTCTGTTTGAGACAGGGTCTTGTTATGCAGTTCAGGCTGGTCTTGAGCTCCCTTTTGTATCCCAGGCTGGTCTCAAACTTGCACTGATCCTCCTGCCTCAGCCTCCCAAGTGCTAGGATCACAGGCGTGCACCACCACACCTGGCCCTCCATTTCTGAATGTTTCTCAATTCCTCAAGGGAAGGGCCTTTAAAATGAATGAATCCTCTCCCCTCTTCCACCTCTCCCTCATGGAGACTTGTGGACCTTTTTTTGCAGCATTTCCACTTTCTGGAGCAAAGATGCTCACCACCACCTCCAAGGTGGTGTGTTTGCAGGGGGGATTTTTGAAGGTAGAGTTGGGTTAAGTCTAGGGCAGCGGTTCTCAATCTGTGGGTCGAACAACCAAAACACAGGGGTCGCCTAAAGCCATTCTGAATCATAACTGTAGCAAAATTACAGTTTTGAAGTAGCCACCAAAATTATTTTTTGGTTTGGGGTCACCGCAACATGAGGAACTGTATTGAGGAGTCACAGCATTAGAAAGGTTGAGAACCACTGGTCTAGGGCCTTTTTCTAGGAGAAGTCACCTAAAATTTTTCTGCATTATAGGGCAGGAGGCAGGGTGAGGGGAGCTGTTCTGTAGGGTGATGTTATACTCAAAGTGCTTGGTATGAGACCCTTCCTCATTTAGGGCATTTGGGCTGATGTTGAAGAGCTCATGGGGGCACTGGGAAGGTGGACCCTAAGCCAGCTTCAGACTTCCCTCCACTCTTCTCCCCTCCCCTTCCCTCCCCTCCTCTCTGCTCTTCCTCTCTTCTCCCCCGCCCAGGCCAAGCCCTGGATGGAAAATGGGAAACAGAAGCCGGTGCCATCTGCCCCTGCCCTCTTTGCCTTTCCCTACAGTAATGGGTGCAACCTGAGCCTCTGCTTTCACTTGCCTGTGGGACTCTCCTTGTGCCCTGCCTGGCCTGTTCTCTTGGTGGCCCTGCAGGGGCAGAATCTAGCTGAAGCCCACAAATGGGGAGAACCCAAGACTGGCTTGGGCTGCAGAGACTCGGCACACAGGGCTATCTCACCGTGGCCGTAGTGGGTGACCAGAGCGTGTTGGGGGCAGCAGCTCCCACAGGCCTGGTCACGGCCAGGCTGAGCTGTATCCTACTTTCCTTCTCCACCTCTTGGATCTCAGGGTCCCCAGCTGTGGAATGAAGATGCCAGTCTCATTAGCCAGGAGCAAAGGAGGGGGTGCATGTGCATGTGGCGCTGGGGCCTGTGAGTGCCAAGTGGATGTTAGCTGGGCTTCTGTAGGGGTCTTATATCTGTGAGTTCCTGGAGGCCGTCTGGTTCCTTTCCACAGTAGGTGGTTAATCAGCGCTGGGTGAGTGCGCTTGTCCGGTTTGCACCTCTCAGACCTGGGTCAGTAACCTGAGAGCAAGTCTCTGTGGGTTCCATCCACTCCTATGTCCCCAGTGTCTGGAGTGGTATCCTGCGCATAGCGGGTGCTCAGCCAGTACTGTCCAATGTACCAAACTTGCTTAGTGACTCAGCTTGAGGTGGCCGTGCATCGCAGGCAGGGGCTCGTGAGCTCACTTGCTTTTAGCATTGCTGCATTATTTTTGTAACAGGTTATATTATCCATTTGCTTCCTTTTTGGTATTATGAGTATTTGCAAGTCAGAGCCAGCTTGCCCTCAATAGGGATCCAGAATCTGTCTAAGCCAGTGGGTCTCAGCTGAGGACAGTTTTGTCTGTTAGGGGACATGTGGTAATGTTTGGGGACATTTTTGTTTGTCGACACAGTGGCGACCACTGGATGCGCCAGGGTGCTGGGGGGTGGGTGGTGGTGGTGGTAGTGGTGATACTGGTGGTGGTGGTGGTGGTTAAGCATAGCAGTGTCCCCACCCCAATGAATGACCTGGGCCCACGCGTCAGCAGTGCCAAGGTGGAGGACCGAAGGTTAGGCTCTGTAGCCTTTTCCCCTTTATCTTCAATGCAGGTGTGTGTTCCTCCTTATCTCCAATAGTTCTGTGCTGGGGGGCACCATGGTTGGATGCAGTGGGCTGGGTATTTTGGGAGGACAGGGAGAGATGACAGCTGGAGCCTGGGAAGAAGAGCGTCCCTGCCTTTCTTCTGGTGTCTGAGGGGCCTTGTTTCTGCTCTGCTCCTGCGCTGTGAGTGGCACAGCTGTGGACAGACGCACCATTCAGACAGAAGCCTCAGTCGGGTTGGCTCACGAAGGGTTAACCATTCTGCCCAGCTCTGCCCACCAGGGCTGTTCTATTGTTCCCCAGAAGAGGGGAAGTTTTAGCACCCTTAAAAAAATAAAAAGAAAGTGATAATCTACTTTGAACCTGTCCTTAAACTTATTTATTTATGCTATAACCTGTTTAGCCTGACCTGGAGGTGGGGCTGGCACAGCATGTGGTACCAGGGATCAAACCAAGGTCCCTGCAGTTGCCTAAGCAGGCGCTTCACAGCTATCTCACCGGCCCTGAACCGAAACTTTCCTGAGGGTTTAAGGCCCCTGAATTTGAGGAATATGCTTTTCCTTTGGCTTTTCTCTGGGGCTCTATGGTGGTTTGGTATCTATTGTCCATTGCAGGGGCTGTGTGTATGTTTAGGAACCATTTGTCTGGTTGCCTGGGTGACCTGGGTGACGCGTGTGTCTCTCCAGTGGACCTGATAGGGAGCAGCGGATGCAAGGAGTCCGAGAGGCTTGCCAGGACAGTTTGTCATAAATCAGGGTTTTGTTCCATAGTGACACTAGTGACGGTGGGGGCCAGATCACTCCTGAGGGGCTGCCCTGTACTTCGTAAGGTGCCGACTAGCACTCCCTGTCCTAAAGTTGTGACGAGTATGCTCTGCAGGGAAGCAAAATCACTTATTGAGAGCTATTGCTTTAGAAATATAGATGCAGTGGAAGACTGAAAGCTGTGTTTTATTTAATTTTATTCATTCATTTCTTTTTTTTATTTTTTTTATTTTTATTTATTTATGTTTTTCTTGTTTCATAACCTTTATTTGCTTATTCACTCATTTTTATGGCTGGCTCAGCCCGTGCCCTGACGGCAGGGCTGGCGCAACGTGTGGTGCCGGGGATCGAACCGCGGTCCCTGAAGCCGCCCAAGCTTTCCCAAGCAGGCGCTTTAGACCACTGAGCCATCCCGCTGGGCCCATCATTCATTTCTTTTAAATTTAATTTATTTATGTATTTATTTAGTACAGGGTCTCACTATGCAGCCCAGACTCATAGTGATCCTCCTGTCTCCACCTTCCCAGCACTGAGATTATAGGCATGCACCACCATGCCAGGTTTCAGGGCGGGCACAGCATGCAGTACCTGGGATCAAACTTGGGTCCTTGTACTTGCCAGGCAGGCCCTTAGACTGCTGAGTTGTCGCCCCAGCCCCAAAAGCTGTGTTTTAGAAGAAGTGTTTAGTTCTGTGAGGGAGACCTATTCACTGAAGGAAAACTGAGTGAAAGCTAAGCATGCCTGCAATTTATTGAGCATTTACTATGTGCTGCTCTCCATAATGAGTTCATGAATCCTCCAACATCCTTTTGAAGTAAGATTTTTAGGGAAAGACCCTGCTGGATTTCAGAGTAGTTGCCTTGTACATGCATGTATGTCTATCTTTGAAAAAGATAATGCCTTGCTTTTGTGTGTGTGGGCAGGGACTGGGGCTTTGAACTCACGACCTTGCACTTGCCAGGCAGGCACTTGTGTCACAGATCAACCTCCCAAGCCCCTACTGCCTTGCTTTATTTAGCAATGTAGCATGACTGTCCACGTCAGTCATCATTTTTCATAGCTGCTTAAGAGCGAATATTTGAAGGTGATCATCATTTATTTAAGCTATCCCTACCATTGGACACCCCGGCTGCTTCTTATTTTTCATTCTGGTAGACAGTGCTGTAGTAAACATCTTTGTGCATGTTTCTTTGTACAGCTCTTTCTACATATCTCATTTCTTAGAAGCGTAGTGACAGTGTCACAGGGCATGAAGGCTTTTAAGCTGGTGGCGCAGCCTCGTTGCTTTAGCCTTTTGCAGGGTGCGGTTTGTGACAGCACTAGCTGGGCTTGGCAGACACTGAGTCTTTCTGCTTCTCAGGGTGTGGGCTGCGCATCAGCCTCCCGCCCCTCCGGCTCGGGCCTGTTCATCATCTCGGGCTTGCCTTGCTCTGTATCTCTAGCCTGAATCTTCAGTCATACAGGTTTTACTACATCCACTTAGAGGTCAGACCTTTATCCATCTTCTTTCTCTTCTTTGACCCGGTAATGGGATCTTACCTGACTGATCAGGGAAGATGATCGGTTTGCGAGATGAGTTCTGGGAAGTCTGCTTTCGCATCTTTTTTTTTTTTTTAAGGTGAACTATACAGCAGGCCTGCATTTAACTGTTGCATTTAACTGTTGGTGAATAGACAGGGAGACCTCGATGTCCTTTAGACTTACCCCTCCCAACCTAGAATCCTCAATGGCTCCCTACTACCCTCTCCTGAAGCCTTAGCTCTTGGCTCTCGGAATGCCTTGCAACCCCACACACAGCACCAAGCCACAGGCTGCTGGCCTGGTGAGTCTCTCCGCCCTCCAGCCTACCTCTTTTGCCTGGCTGGGCTCCATATCTTAAGGAATTAGCTTATCAGTCACCTCAGCCAGAAAGTCTTGTCTGACTCCCTTAGACTCAGAGCCTGTCACATTCTGTGACTTTGAGTTATGTCAGTACCTAGCCCTTGGTGAACTAGAATATTTGGTTTTGGTTCCTTCCTATTCTTCTGGGTCCTTGCTAAAAATGCTTTGCCTTTCTTTCCAAATTAAAATAGATGATTTAATTAAAGTCCATGACTAAATTGATATTTATAGCCCCTTTCATATCCTGTGCTTAGCAGACATTATTAATCAATCATGATCTTTTCCCTTTCAGGCCTACAGGCAGCCCTGGAGTCTTCTTTTCTTTGTCTTTTTTTTCCCCCCTTTTTTCTTTTGTGATAGTGGAGATTGAACTGTAGAATTGAAATATTGGATCTTTCTGCCTAGAGTCACCCCTTGTCCCCCATCTTTGCACAGGAAAGACAGAGACAGCCTGCAGGTTTATTGCCCAGTGCTCGCTCTCTTCTTTCTCTCTCTCTCTCTTTTCTTTAAACTTTATTTATTTTATGTTATGGCTGGCTCAGCCTGTCCTGGGGGTGGGGCTGGCACAGCTTGTGGTGCCAAGGATTGGACCTCGGTCCCTGCGATTGCCTAAGCTTGCCTAAGCAGGTGCTTTAGGCACTGTGCTATCTTGCCAGCTTAAGTTTGTATTTCTAATCCCAACACTTGGGAGGCTGAGGCAGGAGGATAACCTGTGAGTTCAAGGCCAGCCTGAAGTACATAGCAAGACTCTGTTTCAGAAACAAAAACTTCTGACCTTCTTGCCTCAGCCTCCCAGAGTGCTGGGATTGCAGACATGTGCCACTGTGCCTGGCAGCCTTGGCATCTTTCATAACTCTACCAGTCCAGGTCAGTTAGCATTGGTACTTGAGATGGCATCTATTTGCCATCACTTTTTTTTTTTTTTTTTTGGTCTTTTTGAGAGCTATGAAGCTCAGGCTGGCCTTGAGCTCATTTTTGTAGCCCAGGCTGGTCTCGAATTCGCACTGATCCTCCTGCCTCAGCCTCCCAAGTGCTGGGATTACAGGCGTGCGCCACCATTCCCGGCATTGCCATCACTCTTTAGAAAGAAACCAGAGGTAGAGGTGCTGAAGGTAATGATTTCCTTAGATCTACATGGTGGGGCTAATTTCTCTTCATCCCTGCCTCTTAGCACCACTTGCTAAGTGGATGGTGGTAGAGTCTGGCCTGGGAGCCAACCAGATCTGCCCAAGCTGGGCAACTTCCTCTTATTTGTATGCAAAGTAAATGTCTAGGTGTGGAAGTCTGCCTGGGGTGGGGAGTCCCAGAGTCCAGCTTTCCTTTCTGTTAGGACTGGGCTGACAGCCTGGAAGTTACGTCCCAGCGCTCCTCCTCCTCAGTCGGTCAGGAAGCTCTGGGCAGGGAGTATTTTCTGCAATTTGGGGCACCTGTCACATCCTTGCTGTGATTGATTGATTGATTTTTGGTCTTTTTGAGACAGGCTCTCACTATGCCTTTCAGGCTGGCCTTGAGCTTACTTTGTAGCCCAGGCTGGTCTCAAACTTGCCATGATCCTCCTGCCTCAGCCTTCTCAATGCTGAGTGCTGGGATTACATGCGTACCCCAGTAAGCCCAGTGTGTTTAAGTGGACTACAAACAGGGGTTGTGTTTTGTCTTTGTAGAGACAATCCCAAGCAAGGCAAGCGAGTGGCACTGTTCCCCCTCCCAGAGCAGCAGGTGGGCTCTCCTTTGGGTTGTCTGGTGAGAAGTAGGTGTTTAGAGGAAGGGGACCTAGCCTGTGTGCCTGAGAGAGGCGCTTGAAAGAACAAAGTGTGTCCTGTGGGGAGACAGAGCCAAAAAGACAGTTCATGCCAGAGTTTGTACCGTACTGTCTTGAGGCTATTAGTGGTTGGAGGTGCATTTGCAAGGGTTCAGTGGTGGCGCTTCATCAGCCTTTAGGAGCACCTTGTGGGTGACACCCACTTGGGGCGTCACCAGGTCCAAGTATAATTTGAGGAAGTGGGAGAGGCTGCCACCAGCTCCAGTGTGTTTCCTGTTAGGCTGGATGTCCTTGAGGCTTGAGGAGGAAGAGTTGCTTTTTTTTTTGAGACCTGAGTCTCACTATGTAGCTCACAGTGTAGGCTGGCCTTGAACTCATGGCAATCCTGCCTCACCCTCCTTTGTGCTGGGATTATAGGTGTGTGCCACCATGCTTGCTTGGCTGTTGGTATATTTTAAGTATACATAATGATCACATTATAGAGAATTCTTACCTATGTGTGATATAACTTGACTCTTTTTTTTTTTTTTTTTTTTTTTTTTTTTTTTTTTTTTTTTTTTTTGTCTACTTGAGACAGGGTCTCGCTGTGCAGTTCAAGCTGGCCTTGAGCTCACTTTTGTAGCCCAGGCTGGTCTCAAACTCACACTGATCTTCCTGCCTCAGCCTCCCAAGTGCTGGGACTACAGGCATGTGCCACCACGCCTGGCTCAGATTCTTTTTTTTAAAACCTGTTCTTCTCTCCCTTTCCTTCGTCCCTCTTCCCCTCCTTCTTACACAAGCTTTGTTCCCATTTTTTCCATCTTTCCTCCTGGTTTTCTTTTCTTTTCTCTTCCCTTCCCCTAGCTCCCCTTCGCATTTGAACAGTTTTCCTATTTCACAACTCCTCGTATCCATTTTGGACCTCCCATACACGTTCTGTTTCTCACACCGGAGAACCAGTGCAATATTCGTACGTGTCCAGTTCGTTTCTCTTAAGAGAGTGGCCTCAAGGAGATGTCCCTTGTTTCTAATCCAGGGGGGTCTTCGGGGAAAAGAATTGGCACTGTTTTATAGGAGAGGAAACTGGGGTTCAGAGCCATGAAGGAATAAGATGAAGTGACAGTCTAGAAGGTGGCTCTTGGGGCTTGGACAGGACCCCCGCCGAGCAAGAGGACTGATGCACAGTCCTCTGGGGACAGAAATGGCCCTGTCCCCTGCCCCTTTCCCGTGGCGAGGGGAAGAGGTGGGAAGTTCTGCGCACGCTTCAGGACCCGCGGTGATCTCACTGAACAAGCGAGGATGGAAATGATGGGTTCTAGTCCTGGGTTTCGTTGTTTCAGCTTCAAGCCAGGCCGGGTGAGTGACTGCTGGTTGTTTTGCTCCATTCTTACAGTGGTACTGGTGTCACAGTCTCTTGCTTTTCTTTTTTGATTGTCATACTGTTAACTGTATCTGAGCTATTCAGAGTCATGACTGTGCCTCAGTGCTCTGCCTGGCGTGGTAACCTCAGCTCTGCACCCAGCGGGCGGGCGGGCGGGCAGGCGGGCAGGCGGGCAGGCGGGCAGGCAGGCAGGCGGGCAGGCAGGCAGGCAGGCAGGCAGCCGTCCCCCACCTCCCAGGCTTCTAGAATGGTTCCTTCTCTGGATTCACTCCCTTCTAAGGCCCCTTTTTAACAGTGGTGTGGAATCATTGGAGGTGATTATTTTATGATTAGGAGAGTTCTGCTAATAGTTTCTATTTCAATCATCAGTCTCCTTTCTGTTTTCTTTTCTGTTTGAGGCAAGGTCTCACTGCCATCCAGGCTGGCCTAGAGCTCACTTTGTAGCCCAAGCTGATCTCGTGATCCTCCTGCCCCAGCCTCCTGAGTGCTGGGATTGCAGGACCACCATCATGCCCCATCCTCCTACCTTTCCATGTGCTAGGGCAGGAACCCCACACTACTAGTATTGTACCCTACCACATAGGCACATCCCCAGCCCTGTCTTCCTCCTTCTCCATTCTAGGGTTCAAACCCAGAGCCTTCTACGTGCCAGACAAGTGCTCTACCACTAAGCCATAACTCTCTCCTTTTGTGTTTGTTTGTTTTGAGACAAGGTTTCTCTGTATGGTAGGCTGGCTTTATACTCACTATGTAGCCCAGGCTGGCTTCAAACTTTCAGGGATCCTCCTGCCTCAGTGTCCTGAGCGCTGGGATTAAAGGTGTACACCACTGTGCCCAGCTCCTGTATCTCCTTCCTTAATCAGAATCATCATTTTCTGGATTTCTTCTCTAAAGAAAGCCTTGCTTGTTGCCAACTATAAAGACAATCATTGAATACACCATAATAGGCATACCTGAGCGCTTACCTACTAGGTGCCAGAAAATGTATGAGCACCCCCTGCCCCCTGTTTGGTTCTAGAGATTGAAATAAAGGCCTTTCTCACTGAAGGATTACCTTGATCCTTTTCTTAAATCTTATTTTGAGACAGGCTGTCTAAGTCACTGAGTTGTCTAGGCAGGGCTTGAACTCATGATCCTCTTGTCTTAGTCTCCCAGAGTGCTGGGACTACAGATGTGCACCACCATGCCCAGTCCTAATTTATTTATACGATCACATCTAAACTGCCGCATACTAAATCAGAAAACTGATTTTCCCAACTACATTCCCAGTTAAGGCCTTTTTTTTTTTTTTTCAAAGAGTTGAACAAAGAGTTGGCATGCGATGGGTGACTTTTTAAAGCAGTATTTTGAATTGTTTTGTAAACATTCTTTCCTTTTTAGATAGCAAAATACAGAGCAAGAACCAGTTTTAGGGATGGGGGCATCTTTGGTTCCTGTCCTCCACAACGGGCCTCACCATGCCCGGAATGGTGACACGCCAGCCCTGTGGATAAATGATTCATTCCATCAGTGTAATTGGAGAGCCTCCCATTATGATCTTTGTAACCCAGGCCCTGTAAAGTTAATCTGCCCCCTGTGTTTAACAACTGAACTTTATTATCCAGCTATGAAAAGGAGTTGACTGCGAAGTAGAAACTCCCACCTGAGCTGCTAGCCTTGCCCGCGCGGCCTCTTGCTCCTCCTTTTTGGAAATAAAGACCTGTGGATTGGGTTGGGCGTGTTCCTCTCATGAGTCATTCAGGTTGAAAGTGAACTGTGCATCTGAGAAACAGCACAGGGCTGTCCTGGAATGAAAGTGCTCCTGGCATGAGGAGAGGAGGCGGCCCCGCCAGGGCCATTCAGGCACCTCCCGGAGCCTCATCCATGAACAGGGATCAAAGCGCCGTGGGGCAGCCTGGAAACTTCCAGATGTGTGCTGCTGTCTTCTGCAGTGCCAGCGGTTGGATCCGCGGCTTGTGTGTACTAAGCCAGCGCTGTACTGCCCCAAGCTGTGTCAGTCCCCCTGAGCTGTGGTCTTGCTCAGAGCACTGGGCCAATGGCCAGTGAGACCTCAAAACTAGGAAGCAAGTCTGCCTCTGGGAGGCTGATGGGAGACTGCTCCTGTGGCCTGCAGGCCCCTCCTGAGCAGCGTCACCCACCTGAACCAAAGCGCAAGACCCAGCCTGGAGGCCTGAAGTGCCCCTGTCTGTCCCCCACAGTTGTCACAAAAGTCACCCAAGAATCTCTGGCTTGGTACTTGTCTCCTTCTGTGTCATAGGTGGCTCTGGAATGGTTGGCCATTGGCCTTTTAATTATCTAGGAAAGCACCGCAGAGCAGGAAGGAGCAGCCTTCAGCCAGCGGGAGGAATGTTCTTTCCTTTTTGATATGGGGACTCACTAAGTTGCCCAGGCTGGGCCTTGAGCTTTTTGATCCTCCTGCCTCAGCCTCCCAAGTAACCCAAGTGACAGGTGCATGCCACTACATGTGACACCATAATTCATGGTTCTGAGGATGGCCCTGTTTAGAAAGCTGCAAATGGCAGGGACATTTGTTACATCTGGGTAAATTTCATCCTAAACAGTTGATCTAGAGAAAGTTGGTACAGTAATAAACTTATTTGATAGATAGAAAATAGTTCCTCATTTTAATTTTATTTTCTTGAGATTAATTATCTTTTTATTCAGTATCTTTCTTTAACTATCTTTTTTAATTTTTAACTTTATTTTATTATTATTATTTGTGTGTGTGTGTGTGTGTGTGTGTGTGTGTCTTTTTGAGACAGGGTCTCGCTATGCAGTTCAGACTGGTCTTGAGCTCACTTTTGTGGCCCACGCTGGTCTCAAACTCGCAATGATCCTCTTGCCTCAGCCTCCCAAGTGCTGGGATTACAGGCGTGTGCCACCACGCCTGGCAAAGAATTTTTTATTTTATTTTATATTTTTTTTCTTGTTTCAGAACTTTTGCTTGTTTATTCATTTTTATTTTTATGGCCAGCTCAGCCTACCCTGAGGGCAGGGCTGGCGCAACATGTGGTGCCAGGGATCGAACCTCAGTCCCTGCAGCCACCTAAGCTTTCCTAAGCAGGTGCTTTAGACCACTGAGCCATCCTGTTGGGCCCCTTAACTATCTTTTTATTGTGTGATTGTCCACTGTCTTATAGGGTTGTATTTCCTTTTTGTTTTTTTTTGGGGGGGGGGCGGCGGGACCAGGGTTCTAACTCATGACCTTGCACTTGCCAGGCAGGCACTTGTGCTACAGAGCTATCTCCCTGGCCCCTGGATTTCCCTTTGCTTACTGATTTTGTAGGAAATTTTACATATTAGGGATAATAGCTGTTTTTGTTGCTGTCTTCTTGAGGCAGGGTCTCATGATGCAATTCAGACTGGCCTTGAGCTCACTTTGTAGCCCAGTCTGGTCTCAAACTCATGTTGATCCTCCTGGCTCAGCCTCCCAAGTGCTGGGATTACAGGCCTGTGCCACTGCACCCAGCTCTGTTGTTTGGTATTGATAGTAGCCTTTTTTCCCCCTCTTCTGTATAGGAAGTTTCTGGTTTTATAATCAAGATGTGTTGGTCTTTTCCTTGTATGTTCTGATAGTTTCCTTAGAAACAAGATTTCTCCCCTAAACAAAGGGGGAATTTGATGGGTATCCTAGATAACCCAGGCTTTACCATATTGAGAATCTGTGCCCAGGGTTCTATGAAGATGGTGGGATTGTATCTGATTTTTGTTTTTCCTTTGGAGGTAGGTGATGAATTAGAAAGCCACCCAAGGGAACCTTCCTCCCTCCCTCCTTCCCTCCCTCTCTCCTTCCCTCCTCCCTCCCTCTAGGCAGTCAGGTTCTGCTGGCATATTAAGTAGCCTGTTTGCTGACAGTAATTAAGACAAAACAAGTTTGGGAGAACTACAGAACTGGTAAAACAAGAAAGGTAATTTCAGGGCAAGATGCCATCTGAAGAAAAAGTAAGACTGAATAACCAGCTAGAAGCTTGTCACACTCACACTGGGAGCAGGACAAGTTTAAGTTTAAAGTGTTAGAAAGGCCATGGCATGTTTGGGAATTAAAATCATCCTCTGGAGTTTTCCTTGAGTGCCCATGATAGGAACATTTTAGAAAGAAAAGCCAGAGTGTGGTAGAACCAGCCTTAGCTCTGTGATTGGTTCCCAGTTCCTGGCTCTCATTCTGTGACCTTGGGCAAGTCCGTTGGCATCTCTGGGACTGTCCTCCAACCACACTGTGAGCAGACAGGCCCCGAGCCTGCAGCAGGTGATACTGGGCACCTGAGCACTTCCGCTGAAGGACCTGGTCCCAAGTCATTAGGTGCCATTAGTCACACCAGTGCCAGGCTTTGACCCCAGGTCCAGCTGGCTCCAGAGCACCAGGCCGCCTTTCTACCAATCACAGGCAGTCCCTATGCCTGGAGCTCCCAAGCCACTGCCCTTGCCTGGGACACACAATCCCTGGGTCTGCTCCCCCAGCCCCAGTGGTGGCCTTTGGCCAGCACATTCTTCCTCCGCAGCTGAGCAGACACAGCCACCCTCTGCGGTGGCCCCAGCACACAATAAGTGCTGCTGTTGGGGCCTGGTGACTGCTGACTGCGGCAGCCACATGACCCTGGGAGCGCACTGTCAGGAGAAGCCAAAACAAAAAGCCTTTCTCCTGCCACCAGAACCGAGTTCAGAGCAAGGAAGCCCAGTAATGTTTTTGCCTCCATCTCTAAAATACACATCAAACCCGGGCTGAGTGGCCCAGTTCTGTAACCCCAGCTCCTCTGGAAGCTGAGGCAGGAGGATTGCAGGGCTAACTGGGGCAACTTAGCCAGATCCTATCTCAAAAAATAAAAAGGGGCTGGGGAGGTAGCTCAGTGCTAGGGCATCCTGGGGTTAAATCTATAATACTAGGAGAAAAAGAAAAAGCAAATTGAACTACTGAGTGTTTGAGAATAGCTGTTAGCACTCTGGTTGCCCAGGATCGGTCACCAACGCCTGGCCCCGCCTTATTTAGAGGGCGTGGTTGAAGGTCAGCCCTCAGCACCAAGGACAGTCAGGGTTCACCCTGCGTGGCTTTGCTGGGCTAACAGCTGACAAGACTGACTAGCCAGGATGTCCAGCATGCATCAGGCAAGGCTAAGGTCCAGCAGAGCTGTAGCTGCACTGACGTCCTCTGTAGGCCTGGCTGGGAGCCAGAGCACCAGGGCTAGGCAGGGCAGGCAGGCCAAAACCCTGCCCAGCACCTCTCTGGAGCAAGTGGCCATTGGAGAAAAGGTGCGGGCCTGGCCCTTGGATGAGGCTTTTGGGCCAAGGGGAACAGTCTGTGGCCCAGCCGGAGGAGTGCACCAAAGCTGCAGTGGGGAGGAGGCATAGGAGAGTGGAGCTGCCCAGGCCACAGGTCAGGGATGATTCCCAGGCAGCAGAGGCTCACGGGACATTGGTCGGACAGTGGAGCCTGACCCTGGAAACAGTACTAAGTCACACAAATGACTGAGGCCCAATTGCTGCGAGCTCACCATGCCGAGGTGTTCTGCCAAGTGGGTCCTGCGCACTGTTTTCTTTCTCATTTATTTTTGGCGGCGTTGAGGATTGAGCTGAGGGCCTGGGATGTGCTGAGCACGTTTGGCCGCAGAGTTCCACCCCCGGTCTGCTGCACTATCTTTAATTCCTGTGATGTCCTCATGAACTGAGTCTTATTGGGCACACGAAGAGACCGAGGCACGTAGACTGAGCTGAGCGGTGGCCAGGCCCTGCCCAGTCCGTCTGCCTCCCTCGCCTGCCCCCCCCATGCCTGGGGTGGGTTGGTGTGTGTCACGCTTACTCCTTGCACCCGTTGGCACGTTCCCGGAGCTGGTCAGCTGTGCCTGCTCCCCCAGCCAGAGTCCAGCCTGCAGAATTCCCTGCATGCCCAGAGCTGCCTGGCCTCCAGAGCAGCGGCATATCCCTCCTGTGGGTTGGTGTCAGCCTTCAGTGTACCCTAGGGTCCTTGGTGCCCAAGTTCTGTGTCCGGCTTAGTGAATCTGCCTTTCTGGACCCATCAGAGTTGCTGAGGAGGGAGAGAGTGGTAGCTGTCCCTGTGGGCCCCAGGGCGAGGGCCTGCAGAGCTGCACAAGTGCGCTTCACTGTCCCCAGCCCTCTGTGGGGATCTTTGCCTGGTGCCATGTCCGTGATCTTCGTCACATCTCCGTGATGGGTTCTGTTGTCCCATTTGCTAGCTGGGAACAGGAGGCTCAGAGCTGAAAGCAAACTCAACAAATGTGAATGCAGGGCAGTTCCCATGAGGACAGCTCTTTGTCCCTGTGGCTCCCTCCTGGCAGGTGGGAAGGCGGAGGAGGTGCCTGTGGTTGCTTCTCCCCCACACTGGTATGGGGGGGCACCGTCTGTTGGGGCAGCCTTTCCAAGGGGAAATGCTGTGTGCTGCATTTCAGAAAATCAAAGCCGTTGGGGCCAGGGAGATAGCTCAGCAGAATAAATGCTTGTCTGGCAAGCACAGGGTCCTGAGTTCAGTCCCCAGTACCGCGTGCATGAGAGAGAGAGAGAGACAGAGAGAGATAGAGAGAGAGACAGAGAGAGAGAGAATCAAAGCCATGTATGACACCAGCCCAGCCTGCAAGTACTGGCTATCACATGGGCACCATACCATCACTCCATCACTGTAGAAAGTTGAGTAATACTCTAGGGAAAAAGATATAGACAAAGCGTTGTCTCTTAGGCAGTCCATTTACAGTTAAAGGCTCTAGAGCCAGCGAGATATCTCAGTGGTCCAAAACACCTGCTCAGGCAACCACAGGGACTACAGTTCGATCTCCGGCACCACATGCTGTGCCAGCCCCACCTCCAGGGCAGGCTGAGTCAGCCATAACATAAATAAGTAAATAAATAAAGTTTAGAGTTAAAGGCTCTGACAAGTCCTACAGTCCCTCAGTTTCACCTCCCCAAATCTGCCAGCCCTCAGGGCCTTCCCAGCACCTGTCATACTCTGTCTGCCCCTGAACATGCCTGTGTTTCTCCACTCAAGTCCCCAGACCTCAGTTGCTCGTGGTTGTCCTGTTCCCCTTAAGGGGAACCTAACTCGCTCTGATCATTTTTGTCTGCAGACTGCCTTGGGTCCCCAGTGTTCATGCCCATCAAGGCAGACATAAGTGGCAACATTACGGTGAGTACTTGGCCTGGCAGCCACAAACTCGAATCCCAAGAGAAGAAGGAAGAGGCACAGGCAGAGGCCCAGGTGTGGGGAAACAGGCTGGGCCCTGGGCTACGCTCCTCCTGGAACCATCTAGGTGCAGTCAGAGCCTTAAGGCTCGACCCTGACCAGGGGCCTGCCTGCCAATTATTCACCTCCACCCAAAGTGAAGTACACATCTGCAATTCTAGTACTCCAGGAGGCTGAGGCAGGAAGATTGCAATTTTGAGCTGAGCTCTGATATAATGGAAGACGTTGTTTCAAAATAAAAATAGAAAGGGTTGGGCATGTAGCTCAGTGAAAATCCAGGATTTGGTTCCCAGTGCCACAAAACAACCACCCCCTGCCCCAAATGCCTTGAGCAGCTGTAGCCTGACTCATTTGTTCCTCAGTTCTGGGGGTTCCCTATGCCGCCACCCTCGTGCGAGCATCCACCCAGGCCTTGAGACCCACCATGCAATCTCCCGTCTACATCCCAGGGGGCCCTGGGCGGCTGGTTCTGTTGTCCCCATGTGCTTCATTGCAGGGGCTCTCCTCAGCTCAGGGGCCTTGAGGGACTTGGCTCAGGGTCATAGCGAGAAAGTGGCTGTGCTGGGATTCGTGTCCTGGACCCCCGTGGATCCTCGGGTGATCCTTGAGTCCTTGCGTCCGATATTTCACTCATCCCTGAAAGCCAAACCTCAGGGGCCTGCTGCCTGGGGCGGTGCCCCCAGTGGGTGGAGGACATGGACTCTCAGGCCAGCTCAGCTGGGGCCTACTTCCACCTGCACCAGCTGTGTGGCCTTGGGCACATCACTGCCCCTGTCTGAGCCTCAGTGGCTTTATCTGTGCATTGGGCACAACAGAACAACACTCAGGTAGCCACGAGCATCCTAGAGGCAGCCCCCACAGAGCACCTGGTGCTGTCTGCCCCAGGGGAAGTGCTCAGCAAACGCAAGTCCAGGGCAGTGCTTGGGAGAACAGCTCCGTGTCCCTGCTACTTCTGGCAGGTGGGAAGTTGGGGGAGGCGTCTGCAGTTGCTTCCCCGGCCCCTGTATCGGGGGCGCTGTCTTTCGGGGCAGCCTCTCCAAGGGGAAAACCTCATGTGCTGCATTTCAGAAAATCAAAGCCGTGTATGACACCAACCCAACCAAGTTCCGGACGCTGCAGAACATCCTAGAGGTGGAGAAGGAAATGTACGGAGCAGAGTGGCCCAAAGTGGGGGCCACGCTGGCACTGATGTGGTTGAAAAGGTGATGGGCTTGGGTGTCGGGTCTAGAGGTCCCCCCAGACTAGAGGAGGGAAGCAGTCCTTGCCCCTGCCGTCCTGGGTTCAGACGCCCTCTGGTGTCGTGCTAGCCAGTGGCTGTGAAAAATCTCGAGAGGGCCACACCACGTAAGCACAGGTTGTATGTCACCCAGAGGTATCCTAGTTGAGGCAGGTTTGTATTTATGTATACAGTATTGTACGTTGTGACAGTTTCTTTACAGAAATACAGAGTTATTTGGTTTTTGAGACAGGGTCTCACTGCGTAGCTCAGGCTGAGATTACAGGTGTGCACCACCACACCTGGCTAGAGTGCAGCATTTTGAGGGGCTCTGTGTTGTTTGTTCATGTGTATGCTATGGGCTAGGGACACTGCTCTGAGCCCACTCACATAACCCAGGGCTGTCCCTCATTGGACTTCTTATTTGGACTCCCTGCCATCCCCTCCTCCTTCTCCTGGCTCTTGGAGTGGCTGCCAGAATTACAGACCAGGGCTTGTGGTTGGCAGGGAGTGATGTAGGTTTAGAAAGACCGGGAAATAGCAGGGTGGCAGCAAGGGGCCAGGGTGGGCCCTGGGCCAGGCTGCTCAGTGTGCCGATGTCCCTGGTCTGGGAACCTGCAGGGACCAGTGCTGGGGCCTCCTTACCTCTCCATCCCAGATGGCCACTGGCCACACTCCAGCCTGAGAGAGGCCACAAGGCCACAGAAATAGGCAAGACAGGCCCAGATCCTGCGCCTAGTGAGTCCCAGTGTCAGGGCCAGCACTGGGTACTGTAGAAAGAAGGGACCTGGACTTGCTGGGCTAAGTCCCGTGGTCGCGTTTCTGATAGGCAGAGGGCATCCAAGTGAGTTCCAAGCGAGCGGTCAAGGGCAAGGACTCCCTTCCGCGCCAGTGGCCTTCCAGCTGGTGTCACATTCTTCTCTCCTAGCCAGCTGGGGCCACACTGGCTCGTGGACCCTGAACACCCTCCCACTCTGTCCGCAGGGGCCTGCGCTTCATCCAGATCTTCCTCCAGAGCATCTGTGATGGCGAGCGGGACGAGAACCACCCCGACCTGATCCGCGTCAATGCCACCAAGGCCTACGAGATGGCCCTCAAGAAGTACCATGGCTGGCTTGTGCAGAAGATCTTCCATGTGAGCCACTCCCAGGGGGCTGGGGAGCCCCATTCTGCCCCCAGGCCAGGACCACAGGCTTACATATTCTGTTTCCTGCTCTGCCAGTCTTTCCCCCACTTTGGTTTTCTGAGACAGTCTTACTGTGCAGTCAGCTGTGTAGCGCACCAGGATGAAGCCGAGGTCAGCTACGTGACATAGGTCTCAAACTCCAGATGATCCTCCTGCCTCAGCCTCCTCAGTGCTGGGATCACAGGCATGCACCCCCATGCTCGGCTCTTCTACTTTTATGTCTTTTCTCTTTTCTCTTCTCTTCTCTTCTCTTCTCTTCTCTTCTCTTCTCTTCTCTTCTCTTCTCTTCTCTTCTCTTCTCTTCTCTTCTCTTCTCTTCTCTTCTCTTCTCTTTTTCTTTTTTGGTACCAGGGATTGAACTCAGGCAAGCACTTATTCTACTGAGCTATCTCCCAGCCCTCTTTTGTTTTTTTGCTCGGGACTGGGGTTTAAACTCATGACCTTGCACATGCCAGGCAGGCACTTGTGCCTCAGAGCTATCTCCCCAACCCCTCTCTTTTATGTTTTTGATTTTGAATATTTTTTTTTTTCTTCTTCTTGAGACAGGGTGTTGCTATGCAGTTGAGGCTGGCCTTGAGCTCACTTTTGTAGCCCAGCCTGGTCTTGAACTCGCACTGATCCTCCTGCCTCAGTCTCCCAAGTGCTGGGATTGTTTTGTTTGTTTTTTGAAACAATCTCACTGTGCAGTTCTATCCTTGAACTCATCTTATACCCCATGCTAGCCTTAAATTCAGAGCAATCCTCCCGCCTCAGCCTCCTTAGTATGAGATTACAGGTGTGCACCACTACACCCAGCTGCTCTGGCTGTCCCATGTCTGTAACTGTAGTCTTTGAGGCCTGTATTTGCCCCTGGATCTGGGAACAGCCTCTGTCCTCGGAGGTCAGTGCTGGTACTGGTGTACTGAGCGCCCTCATGCAGCCAGCCCCAGGGTATGGCACAGTGGCCAGTACTGCAGATGCTCCCCGGGGCCTCTCTGGATGTCCCAGCCCGGGTTCCCTGACCAGCGGCTGGAGGCTGAGGTAGGAGGATCATAAGTTCAAGCCCAGTCTGGAAATTTAGTGACCTAATGAGACCTTCTCTCCAAAAGGGGGGAAAAACAAGAGCCATAGATGTAGCACAGTGCAAAGGCCCAGTTCATTCTCCAGTACTGCAAAGGAACGAGAGAGGAAAAGATAATACCTGGGACAGGGCTCCTTGGGCCTACAAGTGGGTGGGGGCTGCCCTGCTGAGCCCCTTCCAAGCTGCCTGGACTCTCCCACCATCGGAGAGGAGAGGAAGGGCTTCGCCCTGCCCCTATGGAGGCCTGTGCCAAGAGGACAGAGGCCTGCAGGCTCTTGTGGTCTGAGTTAGGGTGACATTGGTCAGAGTTCCTGGACAATGGGCTTTGGCCTGGTTATCCAGGGGTCCCTAAGTCACCAGGCTGAGAAGCCGGCTGGACAGATGTGCAAGGGCCTTCAGGGTGTGCCTCTCTCCTGCTGCTCGGTGTGCTGTACCCGTCCACAGAGCCTTCGTGACCTGAGAACCAGGTTCCCATGGCCTCTCTCTTTCCTAGGAGCCTGGGTTGGAAGCCAGGCTGGGTCCAGAGAGGAGGAGCCTGACATGGGGCAGGAACACAGCCACCTGTGGGCCATGTGCCTCGGCACAGCTCCAAGACCCCTGTCTTTCTGCAGTCCAGTGAGGCGTCCTGTGGGCCTGACCCCTGTGGGCTCCCTGTGAGCTGTCATCTCCAGCAGTGCTCCACAAGGTGGCACTGTCCTCACTCGCTGCACAGACTAGCAGAGAATGGCAAGGTCAAGTTTCCACAGTGTGAACCTGGGAGGCCTGGCTGAGCAGGAGTCTTGTGTGCCTCTAGTCCCAGCTCCTCTGGAGGCTGAAGGAGGAGGAGCACCGAAGCCCAGGAGTTTGAGGCTAGGCTGGGCAACACAGTAACACAGTAGGACTTTGTCTCAAAAGAAGAAAGAGGCTGAAGAGATAGCTCCATGGCACAAGTGCCTGCCTGGCAAGTATAAGGTCGTGAGTTCAAACCCTGGTCCTGCAGAAAGAAAGAAAGAGCCATAATGTTCTCACCTCTCAAATGGGTATAAAACCTGGAACTACCTACAGGGATCACTGTGAAGATTAAATGAGTCCATCTGTATAATGTGCTGGGCACATAGTTTACACTCAGTAAAATAAAGCTAGGGCCTCTTTCATTATCAGCAATAACCAGGCTACAGCTGTTGTAGCTGTAGCCTGGCTCTATAGTTCAGTGAACTGAGCCTCTGTTCTTCTTTCAGCTGTCAGAAAAGCCCTGAAGTGTAGGGAAGTGTCACCCTGTAAGCATAAGGAAGAGGCCAGCCACAGGGCCTGCGGATGTAGTTCAGAGGTAGAGCACCTGCCTGGCAAGCGCAAGGTCCTGAGTTTGGTTGCTGGTAGCCCCCAAATGGAAGAAGGGAAGGCAGGCTGGCAGGCAGGCCACAGCATGGATTAGCACTCTTCTCCCAACTCAGAAAGTTGGCGTCTCCATAAGGAAGCACAGAAAGCAGAGGTCCAAGCTGGAGGTGGCACCAGACTGGTGTCCTTCCTGTGGGCCCTATGGGGTGGAAGAGCTAACGCATCTGCCTGCCCTTCCCCTTCCCCTCCCCCTCCTCCACACCTCTCACCACTAACGGCCTTGTCCCTCCCCTCTCACCCACCTCAAGGCAGCACTCTATGCGGCGCCCTACAAATCTGACTTCCTGAAAGCACTCTCCAAGGGGCAGAACGTGACGGAGGAGGAGTGCCTGGAGAAGATCCGCCTCTTCCTGGTCAACTACACAGCCACCATCGACGTCATCTACGAGATGTACACCAAGATGAACGCAGAGCTCAACTACAAAGTGTAGGCAGCGCCTGTGCAGG
>PVJA010031110.1:0-25185 GCA_004027025.1 Myocastor coypus | reverse complement strand
CCCGCCCATCTACCCTTCCATCCATCCATCCACCCATCCACCCACCCATCCATCCACCCATCCACCCAACCACCCATCCATCCACCCATCCATCCATCCATCCATCGCACCCTCACATCTCCTCTCTCCTTCCTTCCTTTCCCAGATCAATGTGTGCAGTTAAATTCTGTGTTCCTGACATTTGTTTGATCCCATCAAGGTGTGACTTCTACAGCAGACAGGGAGGTTTGGGGCTCCCCAAGTGGGAGAACACAGGACACAAGTGACAAGGATCCAACTCTTCTTCACATAGAGCCCAGTGACTTGTTCAAGGTCCCATCTTCTGGGTACCAGTTGGGAGTGAGTGCAGTGGGAAGAGAGGAAATGGTTATAAGCACCTGAGAACCCTGGCCCTTCTGCGCTTGCTGTTGGCTTGGCTTTTGCTGAGCTCATTCTCTGACTGGAACAGCACATCTTTTTTTTTTTTTGTGGGACCAGGGTTCGAACTCACAACCTTGCACTTGCCCAGCAGGCACTTGTGCCTCGGAGCTATCTCCCCAGCCCTGGAACAGCACATCTTAATTGCTCTCTCTTCGTGTGGTGGGTACGATGGAAGGAGCCTTTGGCACCAGTGTTTTCCCTGCTCTGAAAAACCCTTCACTGAAAGCTTTCAAAGTGTGCTACCGATGCTGCTGTGTTGAGTGCCCCTCCCACGTGAAGATCCTTCCTGAATCCTATCTGGAAGATAAGCAGTGCTGGCATGTCTGGCGCATGATCGCATTTGATGTAAGTGTGTGGCTGGACCAGAGTTTGGGGAGATTTACCAAGCTTTTTAGATGCCATCTCATCATCTCTCAAGCTAAGAGTTACGTTCGGCTGCGTGACAGTTGGCCGGTGGCAATGCTTGGATGGAATTAACGGAGTACTCGGTTATGGGTCTGTTCCTGTCCTCCTTGGAGCACAGGACTGTGGGATTCTGAAGTACAAGTGAATTCTCCATATTTTTTCTCCACAGTCGGTGTTAGGAGTCAGACAGAATTTTGTTTGCAGGTCAGCTACACTCTGGCCTTGAAACTTTGGACACACCCTGGGGAAATGAGCCACACAGCGCGCTCCGCCAGAAGGCGGCTGGGCCCAGCAGAGGGACACCTTGCTGGCGCTGAGTTTGAAGGTGGGGAGAGGCAGAGTTGGGGCAAGGTATGGCATATCCAACCAGCTAGATTGGAAAATCTGAAGCAGCTCTTAGGGGCTGAGCTGCCAGCATTTCGGAGTGGGGACTCAGCCTCTCCCTCTCCTGGCATCTCCAGTGAACCATGCCTCAGAGAAATAAGTCCCTGTCCTTGGACGTGCGGCAGTGACTGAGTAGACCTGCTCTTTTGTTGAGAATTATTGGAAAGGTTAGAATGTTTTTCTTTTCGACTTGATTCTAGATGCTCTATGATTTTCTCTTATCGCTTTTTGTTCCCTTTGGTACTGTGTGTCGTTTCTACTCAGCCCTCAGTGCCCTGAGGTGTCCTGGGGTTGGCCATCCTGAGACTTGGGCTAGGGCCTCTCGAAGTGCTGGGTGCCTGCTGTCCCCTTCAGAGAGCTCACAGTGGGCAGATGGACTCGGAGGCCGTGACGTTCCCTGTCCTTGGCTGTGAGCCTGTCCCTCGGCAGGGCCCGGGGTCAGTGCGCCCCCATTCCTTTCTCCCCACTGCTTCCTCTTTATCCAAGTGTCTCTGTCTTGCTGTGCACGGTGGGTTTCTCCCACGTTATGCTCAGTAACGCCCACCACATTTTAAGCATACAAATGAATGACATGTGTGCTCTCGGGGGAGCTGCCAGCTCTTGGCATAGCAGGTAGCAGAGTCACATCATTGGTGCCCAGGTCTCTGTTCGGGTTGTGGTTTGACTTCTGGCCATGTAGCAGTACACCTGTCGTGCTTCTGTGACCTGGACGTGCCCACTGAAATTATGCGCCGGGGGCTGCCTCCCGTCTGGGCAGGATGCAGGCAGGAGGAGGCAGACAGATTCTCACATTGGCAGAGCCCTCGCCTCCCAGCTTCCTCCAGATATGCAACCAAAGGACTGGAGTTCAAGTCCTGACTGCCTGTTAATTATTAACTGTTGAGCTGGATAAATCCCTTAATCTCTTTCACGTTAATAATCAGTACCACCAAGAGCTAGTAAATGTGTCAAGTGAAGTAATACGTGTGGGAATGCTTTGGAAACTACAAGGCCATAAAAACGCACTTGTTATTATTAACAGTATTTGCTGTGAGATTTTGCTGCTGCTCCTTCAGCTGCTGGAACTTTCCTTTCCTCCCCTGGCAGTGGGCAGCGCCCTCGGGCCTCCGGGGTGCGGTGTGCCCTGCTTGCGGCGTGCTGCTCTCTGTAGCGTGTCTGGATGTCTGTGCTGTCTTGAAAATGCGAAGCGTCCACACTTTCACTGTAAGACCGCTGCCTTGCTCAGCACCCGCGCCCGAGACTGCCGCAGGCCAGTGGGCGCCTCAGTGGTGAGGGAGTCCTCCATCTGCGTTTCCTCTTCCTCTCCCTCACTTACTTTGGCACCCTTGTTTCTAAGTTCTCCTCCCTTCTCTCCACCCTAACCTGTAAGTCAAGTGGGCCTTTAGCTGCTATTTCAGTAAATGTTTGGCAAGCCCAGGATGGCGCTAGGCGTTGAGCAGAGCAGGGGCGCAGGGGCTGCACATGCCCCGCTCCTGTTCACAGCTGTGTCCCTGGAAGAGTGAGAGTGCCTGGCAGACAGGACCCAGTTGTCTGTCACATGCAGTCACCATCAGTGGACACAGCCACTCTCCTAGCTGAAGGCCCTCCATCAGGGTCCACAGCACATCCCTTGCTCACGTAGAGCCTGGCATGCGGAGGGCCAAGAGGCTGCTCAGCGCTGTCACTCTGGACCCACACTAGTGAGCCAGCCCTTCTGGCCAGCATCTGTCACTTTTGTGTACTTGGTGACAGCCAGGCCGAGCAGGTGGGGTGGGCGCTTGGAGCGGAAGGTGATTTTAATCCGCTCACCCCCGGCAAGGCAGCGGGGCGCAGAAGGGCTCTCGGCTTCCTCTGGGTGCCAGCCTCAATCCCAGCTGTTTGAGGTCTGCAGGATCAGCTTCTCTGCAGGGCACTGTCTGTGCTGCCCGTGGGAGCTGTGGATTCCAGCAGTACCCATGGCTGTGGTTCCCAGGAGCCGCCGTGGTGTGTCCCTGGTCGGGTCTTGCCGTGGACATGGCATCGCTGTGGCAAAGCAATGTCTTTTGCAAGCTTTCTGCACCATTGCCTTTTCCCCACTTGCCGGGGCTTTGTCCAGTGGTGCTTTGTGTCTGGCCTTAGAGGAGGCTGTTTTGTTCTGCTGTGCAGTCGCTGCCCCGGTGAGCTCTTACTCTGGGTGTTAAATATCAGGCCACAGGCAAGGGCTTCTTGGCGATGGAGGGGAAGCCACTCGGGCACTGGGACAGGCACCAGGTGCAGTCTTCCCTCTTGAGATGTCAACTGTCTGTCGCTGGGCTGCCCAGACCAGCGAGGAGTCTCTGGGGACATAGACTGTAGTGAGGCCAGTGTTGTTCTCTATAAAGACATTTGTCTTTACACCAATTTCCACGCTCCCTGCCGAATCTGAGCTGGTGTGAAGAAAGGTGTTTGCAAGAGGCCCTTCTCACTCCTAGGGGAGAAGACACGGACTTCCACGTGTGGCTTATGGCCCTGTGCGCGGCGCGTGCTGACTGTACGGTAGGGCGGGCGGCTGGGGACCCCAGAAGCCGGCCCGCTGCCGCGCTGTGGATGCAGAAGCCCCGGCTGGAGTTGTCTGCGTGGGCGATGACCGTGCCCGTAGCTAAGAGGAAGCCGCTGCTGGTGCCCACATCTTTCTCTTCTTTGTCTTTTTTTTTCCTCTGTCAACTCAGATTAAACCTTTGCACTGAGCTCATCCCTGGCACCTTTGAAACAGCTTAAAAGCTTTTGAAATGGTGCCTTGCCTAGTCTGTCCCTCACCCAGGCTAGGCTCCGAGCTGCGGTCCCCCGCATCAGCGCCCCAGGGTGCAGGGGTGGCAGGCATGTGCCGCCGTGTCTGCCTGCATTGCTTTCTACCTGCGTGCTGATATATTCGCTGGACGCCTCCGACCTTGTGAAATGCAGCTGTTCTGAAGGATAATTAACATCCTACCCAACAGGTACCTCTAATAGTGGATGCTTCTCCTGTCTCTTCTGTCCTCTGGGGATAGAATGTCGCCCCAGTGTGACAGAGGAAGCCATGCAGGCTCGTGGGCTATGTGTCCCCTGAGAATCATGGGGTCAGAAGGTGACCGAGGCAGGCCCATGCACTTCCTGAGCCCTGTGCCTGGCCTGGCCTGTGGGCAGCCTGCATCCCTGCGCTGAATGAGCACCAGTGTTCAGTTGCCCACCTGACGGTGACCTCAGCGTCGTCCTTGCTGGGGCATGGGAGTGACTCAAGCTTAACGGTGGAATTGCTCCCCGCGGAGCCTGTAGCTGTGAGCTCTGAGCTGCAGGAGTCAGAGCCAGCCACTCCTTCTGTGTCTCCCTCTGTTTTGTGGAAAACAAGGATCATTTTGGAAACATCTGGCTTTGTCTCGGAAGCACACATGCCCTTAGGCTTCATGTGCATGTGCGTGTGAGTGTGAAACACCCTCGTGTGACCTCATTGAGAATTCTTGCAGTCCGGGAAGCTGGCTTTTCTGTGGGTTCCTTGTAAACACAGACCCAGCTCTGGGGCTCCCGCCACCCTCCTGCACCAGCTCCAGCTCAGCTTAGTCAGCAGCTCCTTGGTGAGAGGGTGATCCCTTGCCCAGGAGCATGTGGGCGGGCCCCACCCTGCCCTCTCCATCCAACTGCTCCAGACTCGGAGGTGCAGGCCAGGCGTAGTTCACAAAATCTCCTCCCTTCCGGAGGAAGTCAGGCCTTGTCAGTCAGCGCATTTTGCAGAGTGCATGGCTTCACCTTTATTTTAAGGTTCTGGAAGAGCAGTTTCTATTTTTTTGCTGTGAGTTGCATGCAGGGCAGACACAAAACTTTTAATTTTGTTCCTAGGACCTCCGGGCTATGAAGGAGCTCGGTCCTGACCCCAGCCTGCTCTGCCGGCCCCAGCCATGCTCCCCGGCCAGCGCCAGCCACGCAGTCCACACGCGTTTTCCCAGGGCCTGTGCACATCCGGGGTGGCTTCGTTCCCGGTTTCTTTCTTTCTTTCTCTTTCCTTGTCAATCAGCACGGGCAATGGCTACATGAGACCATGGAGGAATGGAGTAAAGGAGCCGGGCGTGGGGGCGCCCGCGTGCAATCCCAGCACTCGGGAGGCTGAGGCAGGAGGATTGGTGAGAGTTTGAGACCAGTCTGGACTACAAAAGTGAGCTCAAGGCCAGCCTGAACTGTGGAGCGAGGCCCTGTCTCAAAAAGACAGAGAGAGAGAGAGAGAGAGAGAGAATGAAGATGTCGGGAATGTGGAAGCCATCGCATTGGGATGCTCCCCAGCCTCTTCTGGCAGTGGGGATGGTGGGCAGTGGTGTGGCACAAGGAGACCTCTCAGCCTCAGTGCACATGGCAGCTGGTGGACTAGGCGGCAAGTGTGCTCACACGGGCTCCTGGCCTGCTCAATGGAGAAAGGCCTCGGTGGGTGGAACTGGAGGGGGAGGAGAACTGGGCAGGGGCAGGGCCGTGTCCCGGCCTCCTGGGGAGGGCACGCTGCTGGCAGTCCTGCAGAGCTCTCTGGCCTCGGAGGCCCCTCTGCAAGCCTCTGTGACTGAGACAGCCCGTGCCCTCCTGGGAGCCGGGGTTCCTGCCTGCCCAGGTGGCTGAGCCTGGTCCCTGCCGCCAAGCTGGGCAGGAAGCCTGGGGTGCTGCGCCCTCTCCCCCCGTCCCTGTGACCCCCAGGTACCTGGCACGATGTCTCTCACTGGGAATGACCTGTCCAGCTGACATCTCAAGCAGAGGCCCGGCCCCCAGGCAGGCTTGTGGCACCCGGGAGGGACATGTCACTGCTCCTTCTAGCCAGCCCTTGGCTGCCTGCTTCCGGGGTCTGTGTCAGAGGGAGCTGAGCAAGACTGTGGACATCACCGTTACTGCTCTGCTGAGTGGGTGGGGACAGCACAGGGTTACTGGCTCCTCATTGGCCCAGGCCTTTCAGCTGTCGAGGGGACAGGAGCATAGGGGACTCTGTGCTCCCCTTCCCACAGTGCTGCTGAACTGTGGCCTCAGTTTCCCGGCGAGAAGTCCCGGCCGGGCTCTCTCCTGCGGGCAGGGCCACACTTTCCGCTCCGCTCTGTTCTTGGCTGTGGAAGTGGACAGGACAGGAGTTGCCTCTGGGGCTGTGGGGCTGAGCACGGTGATGCTCGGTGCAGAGAGGTCGCTAGGCTTCCTGCTCCCAGGAAGGGAAGGGACAGTGCTGGGTGGCGCAGCGTTTGGCCACAGAGCCCGGTGTGGAGCCCCTTGCAAGCACAGGGCAGGTGGGGGGCTCCCCCTGAGTGCTAGGTGTCGGCTTGAGAGTGAGGGCCAGACCGGAGTTTTCTGGGCACTTGGCTGATATTTCTTGAGCCTGTGTTCTGAGCCACTTGAGTAGGTGTTGTGGGGTGACGCAGGACCAAGGCACGGTCTCACCTCCCACCGCAGGAGTTCATAGTCTAGTGGCAAAGATAAGGATTCCTCTAATTCAAGGAGAAAAGGCATCCATCTGCCGTCTTTACAAAGTCCTATCAGTGAAAGGCAGACCTGTGCCGCTTTAGTTGGGTGTTGAAGGAGGAGTAGGAGTTCCCCGGCAGGATCGAATAATCTACGGAGGGGAGGTAGGACCGTGGACCAAGCAGCGTGAAAGCCCTGTGCCAGTTCGGCTGGCAGGGAGGGGCAGCAGGAGCAAGGTGGGGGTGATGGGGAGCTTGGTGAGGAGAGGAAGGACGGCTCTGGCTGGCGGCTGTCATAGGCCTGGGCTTCCCTGTCGCTGTTGCTTGGAGCCCGGCCGCTGCCAGTGGAAGGCGGTGTGAGAGAGATCCGCGGGGGGGTCCAGAAGTCGGGCCCTGCGCCTGGTTGGGTTAACAGAGTCAGCAGCACGAGGGGCGGCACCTACGGTGGGGACCAGGACGGGCGAGTTCCGCAGGGCCCCTGCTGTGGCCCCACCTCTTCCCTGGCCTCACTTGGTGCCCCTTTATTCTTTGTCTTTTTCCTCTCTCTTTAAAGGCTTGTGTTTCTAAGTTTTAAAAAATGTCTCCACCTTTGGGAATGCAGGGCAGTTTCACTTCTGTAGAGTGAAGACAATAAAGCTTCTGGATTTTTCTCGGCTTGATAAAGGGCACAGTGTGTATTTGTAGGCTGTAGGCTGTAAAACCTTGCCTGTGATAGGACCTTAAATTTCTAAAAGGAATGCCTTACATACAAATACATGCAAATACATGCAAATTATATGCACATATGTATGTGTGCAAATTTCCCATCCAGTTAGGTAAGATTTTCTTTGACATTTGCCATGTTTTCCTTCTTTCCTGTTTTGACACAAGTGTAGTGTAGGTCTGCAGATGTAGCTCAGCAGCCCGGCGTGCGCAGCGCCTGCTTCCATCCTTGGCAGCGCCAGTTATGAGTAGGCAAGTCCGAGCTGCCATAGTCAGTGCAGAAGCAAAAACAGCTCTCCTGGGAGGAGGCGGCAAGTGAGGGGTGTGGTGCGCGCCATGGCCCGAGCTTGGTGCTCTTGCTGCTGCCTTCTGCGGGGTGGGGGTGATGCCAAGGGTGCTTTCCATTGTGCAGTCAGGGTGTGTTTGTTCAGCAGCTGCTCAGCCACCAGGCTGGCTTATTTTGGACCAAGAGCCAATGCCTGGCCTGGCCCTGGCCTCCCAGGGTGGCCGCACTGCCCTGTGACGCTGTCATCGCCTCTCTCCCTTCGAGCCCGCTGCCCAGGCCTCTGTACACAGGCTGCTCTGGCTGTTTGGACAGAAACTGGCAAAGACAGTTGTGAGGCAGGGGTGGACGTGGGGTGCTCGTCCTGGCAGTTCTGGTGGCTTCTCGTACACGGTGGGCCCCCTCTGGGCTGGGCACGCCCAAGGCTGGGGCTGCCCGGGGGTTGCTTCTGTGACCTGCAGGGCTGCAGAGGAGGTAGACACGGGCAAAGGTGATGTGTGCGAAGCTGCATTTGTGCTTTTGCAAAGGTGCTTTGAGAATCGGCCAAGACTGTAAGGTAAAGGTGGTCGGGTGCTACGAGCTCTTGCTGTGCCCTCTGACCCAGCCCCAGGCTGAATATCCAGAGTACAGAAAAGAAACTTGAGTTCAGAAAGGTGAAGAAGGGTTGTTGCCAGGTGTGGTGGCACACATCTGTCACCCCAGCACTCAGGAGGCTGAGGCAGGAGGATCGCCAAGAGTTCAAGGTCAGCCTGGACTGCATGCTAAGAGCCTGTCTCCAACAAAAACAAAAGGTGAAGTATTAGTAACAGTGTCCACTGCTAATGGGTGTTTAGTTATGACAAACTCCATGTAATGTTTCAGGCAGGGTGACTTCATGACCTTAAGGTAGGGCCGCACCCAGGACGCCTTGATGGCCTGTTGCATCGGGCCTGTGGCCCTTGCTGTGGCAGCGTGGGCAGGAGGACAGGGTTGCAGTGTGTTTGTGCCATAGTTATCCGGAGGCTCAGGTGGTGGAGCAGACACTTAGACAGGGCCAAGAACCAGGAGCCTTGGTAGGAGATGGCTCTCATCCCTGCAGGGCATTTGAAAATCTGACCCCAACTGAATTTTCCAGATTGTTCTGCTAGCACCTGGCCATGACCAGATTCCACATGTTGCTTGACCTTCATGGCTTCTCTGCAAATCCTGCTCCAAGACGGATCCAAAGTGACCAGTGAAGTCCCTTTACAAAGAGACACTGGGTAAATTCTGTCTCTACGTCGTCTTCACCCTAAGTGTAGCTCTCTCCCACCCTCTCTCTGTGGATTGGCCAAAGGCACTGTTAGGACAAACAGCCCCAGCTCTGGGGGTCACGTGGGACCTGGGGGCTACAGCAGCCTGTCCACCTAGGAGCCCCTGTCTGTCACCCCGAGGTGCCTCAGGAATGACAGTTTCCATCTGGCCCCTCCCGTGCCAAGGTAGAGAGCCACTCACAGGTTCAGAGGCTGCGTGAGACCTGCTGAAGGCAAGTGGCACAGGGAGTTGACAGGGACTTGGGGGGCACGTGGCCCTTCACGCAGCTTCCGGCTGGGTGGGTACAGTAGTACAAGGCTGGGCTGAGGGGGTGGTGCAGGCATCTAGGAAGGGTGGGTGTACAAAGGGCTGCACGATCTGTAGTCCCTGATTTGAGAGAGGCCTTGGAGCTTGGGGCCCTGGCCACACCTCCCCGCCCATGACCTTCACATGGAGCATGGCCACTGCACCCTCCTGTGGGCTGGGGGCTGGTCGAGGGTCTCCTGGGCACTGCTGCTTCCTGCAGGTTACAAACTTTTTTGGAGTGCGGAGAGGTCGAGCCTGGGGTCGTCCGTGCGCTAAACATGCACACCACCACTGAGCTCCGGCTCGTCCTGTGCTTCCATGGTCACAGTGATGCGGAACGGTGTGGCAGAGGGGTGTCCTGTCTGTGCACTGGGCCTTCTTCTTCTTCTTAATCTTTCAGCAAAGGTCTCCCTGTGTAGCCCAGGCTGGTCCTCAACTCCACAGCTCAAGTGATTCTCTTGCCTCAGCCTCCTGAGTGCTAAAGTGCAGACACACCCCATCCGGTGCACTCTTTTAGGGGTGCTGTCCCTGAACCCAGGCCCACTCCAGCAGCCCAGGCGCCCGCTTCCATTGGCCATGGTCCCACACACTCTCCTTTCCTGGCTCATTTCCAGGTTGGAATCACGTCTGAGTGATTACAGGAACTATATACCCTCCTTCCCTGGCCCATGGGTCCTGAGAGTAAGTCCGCCTTTTTCTTCCTAGTTATCTTGGCCCCAACACCAAGGGTACTCAGTAAGCACTTGTTCAATCACTGGATTATTGAGTTTACTGCAGGTAAAGTAAAAAATGCAACTAAGCAGACAGGAAGAGAGAAAGTTATTGCTATCCTCTGACCAAGGTGAGCCACTTTTCATCGTTAGTATCTTTAATACTGTGCTCTTCACGTAATGGTTTTTGCAAATAAGAATTAAAATCCACTAAATATTTTGATTTGCCAAATTCTTTCATTTAGCCAGCTCTTTATGGTTCAACTCTAACTCGATTATGTAGAGGAAGGTGATGGGAAATTATTTAAAAACCCCATCACACATATCCAGTCAGGAGACAAGTGTCAGACAGTGCTGCGCACACTGGGCAGAGCCCTGGCCCCAGGAAAGGGCTGTGGCAGTGACGGTGCTTCTGCTGACACAGACGTCCCGTGTGGCTCCGTGGTAGTGTTATGGTGGCGTTCCTGCTGGCTCAGCGGGAGGTGCAAGCAGAATGGCAGCAGAATGGGATGGTGAGGGAGCTTCTGGGGCTGACAAGGAGTGAGGAGGTGAGGAGCATTGCTTGCTGCCTGGGGCAGAGAGGAGGAGCCCCAGGGAGAGGGCCTTGGTCCCCAAGCCAAAGTCATCTCAGTCTCCCTTCCTCTTGCTCTAGTCTAGCGCCCCCTGTGGCTGCCCCATTTATCGTTCCTTGAGGCCTTGGTTTCTGGTAAACCAAGCCTGGATTTGAGGGACACAGGACACATCACAGGAATTTCCTTTACAGATTCATCGTGTTTTACTTCCTGCTGAAGAAAGGTCCCTCTGAAAGCCAGGGTGGTGGAAAGCTGGCTGTACCCCAGTGCCTGCCGTACCACACCCCAGCTACGTAATTCACGCTGCCCAAGTCTCCTGACAAAGCACCAAGGTGTCTACCACCACGTCCTGGGTTAACAGATGGGGTGCCTGGGTGGGTGGGGTGCAGGCAGTACTTGAACTCAGGTTCCCTTGGGTGCAGGGCTGCATGCTTGCTGTTTCTGCTGTTGGAGAACTTGTGGATTATTAAAATAGCATATGGCCTGTTTCTCTCTGGGGTGTTTTTGACCCACGAATCGGACCCGAAACAAGGCAAGCTCTGTGCTCCCATTTGGGGAAAGTTAATATTTCACATGCTCTCGAGAATTTAGGAGCTTGGTAAAAACTGACTATTAAGCAGGGATTTTCTTTAATTCCTTTTGTTCAAAGATTTTCTGGAGAAACACTCTATGTAGTGCGCCTCCCTTGGAGATGCTGGTGGTGCCAGAGACCGTTAGAGAGTTTGTGTAAATACAGAGCCTGCCAGGGCTGCCCACACACGTCGTGGGGCTGAGGCCGGCAGCGGGGGACAGCGGGGAGCAGTCACACGCTCACCCAGCGCGCCTGCGCAGTCCTGGGCCTCACCTGGGTCCCCACCAGGGCATGGGGCAGGGACCAGGGCGAGCAAGGGCCTTCAGCCTTTCTTCCCTGAAAAAGATGAGTTTGCCGAGGACGTAAACCAGGTAGCCTTCAACCGTCATAGCAACCGTCGTCAGTGTAGGTCTTGGAGACCTGAGAGAACTTGGCACCTCTTAGGAAAAGCAAGAATATCTAGGGGGAAAGAAAGGGGTGCAGACATTCTGTACTGTCCTTCAGAGGACAGCCCCCCGCACAGGTCCAGGCACCCTTATGGTGCCCCGCACTCATTTAGGATTGTTTGGGGAAGGACAACGTTATATTGACACATTGAGAAAAAAATCACTTTCTGTTTTTCTAAAACTAATAGGAGCTGAGCCATTATGATTAAGGAGAAAAAGGAGCCGAGGCCCATGAATGCCCTCTTTCTTTGGCTACAAAATTTAATAGCTGCCACCGAAAGGTTTTTCTTTTAATCAGCAAAATTTATTTTGTCCTTGACATTTTATGCCAAAACTCAGCCTGGAGAGCATGCTTTACGGCCCGTGCTGAGCCGCCCTAAAGGCGGCCTGCGAGTGTGCTCACGAGCTGGTGTTTGCATTCCATAACAAGTGCATAGGAATGTGTTCGAGAACCATCTTAGCGTTCCAGGAAGATAAAGGAAGGGGGCAAGCGTCTTATGGGGAGTGCCCAGACCTCAGCAGGACACTGACCGTCACCGTCCCTACTGCTTCCAGCTCTGTGACCTTCTGGAGCTGCTCTCTGCTGCTGGGGAGCGGAGGTGCTGGAGTCATCCTGTGGGCCTTGTGGCAGCGCACGGAAAACCTTTAGCACAGCTCCGTACTTGTTTTGCTCCTTGTTGGGGACACATGGCACCGAAACCTAGCACCTGCTCCGCAGAGTCCTTATTACAACCCGCAGTGACAGAACCGGGCAGAAGAGAGACGGCTGTGTGACCCAGCACCACTGCCACAGCTATGTTTATTGGGGGCAACATAAATATACCGTAGACCTGTGGAGGCTGATGTGTCCCCTGTGTGCCGGACAAATACAGGTATTTCATGAAAGTGACAAGAAGTCCATCCCAAAGCTTGTCTTCCTTTCATGGGGGTAAAACAGGTCAGTCAGCCAGAAACGCCAAGCCTTGGTCCCGCACAGAGGACCTTGCTAGGCCTAGGAAGGACTCAAAGGATCCCAGACACAGTCCCTGCCCCGGTGGCAGGGTCTTGCCGGTAACTTGGGACATGAAATGAAAACATTAAATAGCGAGGTAACACCCAGCTAGCAGCTGGGCGGGAAGGAAAGAGCCAGGCCGGTGCTCTGGCCGTGGGCAGTGGACAGTACTGATGTGTAAATAATGGGATAGGAGAGAGCCTGGTGAGGGAGCTGAATGGGTAGGGCAGGGTGGCCCAGGAGGCGCAGGGGAGGCACGGAGAGCCCTGCCACACAGAGCCCAGTAGGGAGCACACCCCGCTGCAGCTGTGACTCACTGCCCAGAGCCGCTTATCTCTGTGTCAGAGTGGGCAGAGGCAGGCACAGACTGAGGAAGCACCGAGCTGTTCCCTGCCGGGCCAAACACAGTTGACATACCAACACCACGAGCCGTCAGCGGCCTCTCCCGGGCACGTTGTCATTTCCCTGGAATCCACAGGAGTCCGCTTCTATGCCTGACCAAGCGTTTTTGGGGTGCCCGTGGCATCTGAGATGCGTCTTTGTTCCTGCAGCCGAGTGACACTTGCCCAAGCTCCTGGGGAACTGGGACACCCAGCCCTTCTCCACGTTGAGGCCCCTGTCCTGAGGGACGCCTGGTGTCTAAGTAGCAGCTACTGTGTGCCAGGCTATGTGTCCTGGTACAAATGTATTAGGTTCTGCACAAGACAGGCAGCTTTACACACGCATGCACATGCATGTGCGCGCACACACACACTGTCTCCATCTCTGTCTCTCCCTCTCTTTCTCTCTCTCTGAATCATTAAATTGTCCTCAGTTACTTCTGTAAACATTGCCTTCAAGCAGAGTTTGGTTCGACATGAATGTGTGTGTGTGTATGTCTTGGGGACCCCGTTCAGGGGCCAACTGACCTGGAATCTGTGTTCCTAATGTACCCCTAGCAATGTGACTCCAGATGGGGCAAGGTTCAGAGACCAAGAAGCCCAAGGCAGTGCGCAGGAGATGCAGCCGCTCAGAGCAGGGCCAAGGACCTTACATGGTCACCAAGGGCACGATGGGACCTGCTCTCTGGCCCAGGGTGCTCTTTGCAACCCAGAGCACCCCTTACAGTTATGAGCATAGGAAGGCCAGCTGCCCTCGTGGACCAGGATTAGAGGGCATAGCTGAAGTCATGGTGGACAGAGGCTGGGCCCCCTTAGCACCTCCCCAGGGGCACTAGCTAAGCCAGGGGTCCCCTCTGTGTTGGCTCCCATCTGCACGCAGATGGGCACTACCTCCTAGACCTGGCTGTGGAGGGGCTGGGCAGGCCGGGCAGGCAGAAGCTCAAGGTGCAGTACCGGGCCCAGCAGACACAGGCGGTGGGTCCAGATGAGCACCTGTCCAGGTTTCCGTCCCTTACGGGCTCTTGGGCTCTCAGCTGCTTCTGCAGTTGGAGGTGTGCTGCTTCTGTGCAAGGGGGCTGCATGCGCTTCAGCATGGCTGCTGTAGCCTTTGCTTTACCCACACGAACCTGGCCTCTCTTCCCTGTGCCAGGCCTGCTAAGAATAAAGGACAGGCCAGGAAAGCAGCACCTGTGAGGCCCCGGGCTCCATCCCCAGGACCGACAGATGAAAGGCCTGGGTCAAGGGGGCCCCATCCTCTCTTGGCAACACCACCAGGGCGAGGCATCCCCGTCTCCCCACGAGGCACACAGGTTTCCATGGCAGCTGCCTGCGGGGCTGTCATTGTGCCCCTTTGTGAGACGTGCCTTTCCAACCCTGCAGCTCTGAAACTGTGATGGCTCCCACGCCACCAGACTGTAAAGTGAGCAGCCACTGGCGTATGGTTAAGAGTGACTTCACACATGGGAGTCCGGGGCCGGGTGTGACTATTTAGGATGAAGTGGTGAATTCCATGGTTACACCCTTCTTCACGGAAATAGATATTCCAGAAGTCTCAGAATTTCACATCCTCAGCCTTCTGTCAGGAGTTGTGCAGCTCACACAAGCTGCACCCAGAGCTTAGCTGCGGCTCTTGGAGGCAGAGCTCCTGAAGTGAGCAACCGTAATGGTAAGGACATAAGGAAAGCCGCTTGTTGCTGTCTCAGGGTGCATGCAACCCCGGGGCCAAATGACACTGGTGACACACGTAAGCGGAGCATGCGTGACACCAGCTTGGAGCTCACGAGGTTCCTGCATTCCTGGCACAGGGCTGGATACTCTAGGGCTGCCTGCAGCCAGTGGGGCCTGCAGGGGTCGGACAGGACCTGAGCCTCGCCGTGCTGTAACCGGGCGGCTCGCTGTCCCCACACAGGGTCCAGGGCTGCCCGGAACCTGTGCTCCCCAGCCAGCAGGTCCGGCAGTGTCCTTCTCTGAAGCGTGAGGCCGTGGTGGTTCCCTCCCCTCCCCTTCTCCTTCCATTACTCTCTGCCGCTCTAACCCTGAGGGGCCCATGCGCAGCTGGGCCTGGCACACGCTGCCTGGCCTGCCCTCTGACCTCCTCCCACTGTGGCCAGTATCCCTGTCCCTGGCTCCTTGTTCCCAGTCCATAGCTGCCTCCTCTCCCTTTACTGACTGCCGCTGGCCAGCACTCTGGGGGACAAAGAGTCCCCTTGCCCTGGAGGGTGGGCAGCGCCTTGTCAGGTAAAGAAGCCCCGGCTTCCGGGGACGAAGCCCCTGCGTTCGCTCTCTTTACCACGCTATCACATTCTCTTGGTCTCCTTGCCACGATGGGATTTTCTTTGTTGTGCAGTGTAGTTTCTCCTCATCTGCTGAGAGGGGACTGTGTCCCCGCCCTTTGGGACAGTGAAGAACTTTAGGCTCTGGACCTTCTGTGCTGTTGCGTTTGTCTCCCTGCCAACGTGGCCAGCTTTGGGTTTCTGAGAGTTACAAAATCGGCCGATGTTCCTATAACCCCAGACAAAAGGTCCCCATATCCGCAGCCCTTGGCATCTGGCAGATGAGAGCCCAGTATGCAATGGGCACTTGTGCCAGCCAGCCTGGTGGCCTGGCACTGGAGCTGAGGGCGGAGATGTACATCACAGCCTCTCAGAAGCCACCAGTGCTCCTGGTGAGCGGCCAGCGCGGTTTTAGAGGGGGTGGGGATGTCCTCTAGAGTTGATCTGCAGGGCCTGGCAATCGCAGGCTTCGGAAGAACCCAGGGTAGGAATAACTGACTCATTTGGAGGGCGGATTTTCTCAGGAGCACGCCAGTGGTGTGAGGGTGGCCTTCGTTCCGGGCGCTCCTGGCTCATGCGCGTCTCCGAATCCCAGGTGCAGTGTCTGGGGAGCCGGGCGGGTGGGGGGTTGTCTGTTTCCCACCATCCAGGAAAGTGGGTGGGAAAAGCCAAGAGGCTGCCCACCGGCGCTTTGCAACTGGCGCTGGTACCAGGCCCTTGCTTTTATGGGTGACTTTGTCACGGCGCACAGGTGATGCTGAAGGACCCGTGTGCAGATGCGGGTGCTGATGGGCCGTGAGCAGCAAGGAACAGGTGTGGCTGGGGTCCTTCTGGCCCGAATTATGGCACCCCAGCCTTGCATGAGGTGATGGACGCAGCTCCTAAGTCTGCTTCCCCAAGGTGTGCTGTCACCATGGCCCGTGGGCGACACTTGAGTCCTGGTTCTGCAGCTTCCTGCTGGGTGCTGTGTTCTGTGGCTCTGCCCCTATCTGGAAGTGGGGTGTTGGTGGCATCTGAGGGAAGGGAAGGGTGCCCCACTGCCTTCTGAGGATGGGCCATGTGAGTGCACAGCGGGGCGATTAACGGAGAGGGCCCTATGGGTTTACTACCTGCAGGGCATCACTTGGGCGAAAACAATACCCAGGCACAGCCGGGTCCAGAAGTGGGGAGCAGAACAGATGAGGGTGACTGGAGACCAGCACACGATGTTCTGAGCATGGTGTTCTCTCCAGACTCCGCGCCTGCGCTCCCAGCTCACCCTGCCTGGTTTGGGAGATGCTTGGGAGAGGACTGAGGGTGCCTGAGCTGCGCTCCGAGCATCGCCTCCAGGCTCGGCGGGAACCTCCGCCCACAGGTCATAGCTGTGGGGACGCGCACAAAGGGCTGACTGGAAGCTGGGGTGATGTGTAAATTAAAGACCAAGCCAGACAGCACAAGATGTGATGTCAAGAATGTGACGGATGTGCTCCCAGCAAGGGGGACGACCCAGGTGCTTTGCTGTTGCTGGGACAAAATGCCCAATGCCCACAAGTTAAAGGAGAAAAGAGATATCTGGCTCACAGTTCTGAGAGTTTCAGTCCAGTACTGGTTGGCCCCAGGGCAGGGTGGTGTGGCAGAGGGGCAGGGAGAGTAGAAACAGTCCCTGGCATGGTAGGCGGGAAGAGCGAGACTCGCTTCTTTCTCTTTTAATTTCATGCAGGCTGCAAGCCTGTTGGTTGGCGCCGCCCAGAGCCACCTTTTCACTAAATCCATCGTCCACGCCCATAAGTCTGCTAAGCCAGTCCCTGGGCTAATTCAGTATCGAGGACCCATGGTCCTTGCACCTGTGGCTGCATGAGGCTTTGGGTGTGGGCGTCTAGGCAGAAGCCAGAACAGAAGCCTTTTGATTCTTTTGAGGAACATTAAAGACCAAGTGTTGGGGCTGCGAGGATAGATCAGCAGTCTCTGTGCCTGCCTGGCAAGTGCCGGGACCTGCGTTCAATCCAGGACTCGTGGTGGCACACGTCTGTAATCCCAGTGCTGGGGAGGCTGAGGCAGGAGGATCACTATGGGTCCAAGCTGAGCGGCGAGGCCCTGTACCAAAACAATAAATAAAAATTAAATAAAAAGGACAAAGGGTTATCAACTGTTTATTTGCAGCAGTCTGCCAAATAAGAACGCGAGGCCGTATCCTCGTCCACCTTACTCCCTGGGTCTGGCACTGTGGGCCTTCTGGCTCGGCCTCAAAGTCCACACGGTCATAAAAGGGAAACATTTTCAATCAGTTTGGGACCTTGAGGCAGCCGGGACAGTACAGTTGTCCCTTGGGAGCGAGGACACCAGGGCTGTGACCAGAGCGGAGAGACAAGTGAAGTGAGGGGGGGACTTTGAGGGGCTCATGGTGCCGTGGCTTTGCAATAATAAACCTTGAACTGTCGAACTCGCCCTGCGTGTGCTTCCCGCAGCCTATGTCGGAGTGCCCTTGCTTCACCTCCCCTGGCTGCCTCCTCTTGGTGGTGTTCCAAGGAGTAACCCAGGGAGAGAGAGTCCTGGGTAGGCGCCCGGCCCTAGGCGCTCAGCCTCATGAGCCTGGAGGGACCTCCTTCCCTTTTGTCCTGCCACACCATTGGAGGCCTTAGAGACCCCAGGGGCCAACCCTCAGGTGAGCCCTCATGCCTTCTTTCCGAGGGAGATTGTGTCCTTGGATTGATCTTGGTGAGGGGTTGAAGCTCAGAGGGGTCGAGGAGAGGGTTGGCAATTTAACACAGCTGGGGTGTCGCAGGAGAGGGGCTATTGACGACACTTCAGTTTGTACCAGCAGACCCACAGCCACAGACTGCATTTCCTGTCTCCGAGATGGAGACGTTCATGTTTTCCTTTCTTGCTTATTCAGTGCAGTTTCTGCTTTTTTGTCCACAGCACTAAGTATTTGGGCGGCTGTTCTGTGGAGACTGACATGAGAACATCATGGCTCCTGATAAGTGCATGCTTCCGCGTGAGCGGTTAACCTGCCCCACTCCCGTGTGGGTTTTGAAACCCATTTCAGATACACTCTGCTCTAGGAAGCCTGCCTTGCCTGCTGGAGGTTGGCAGAATCTGCTCTCTGGCTCATGTGTCACACTGATGGCTCCAGAGGGCCAAGACCAGGGGACGTGAGGGCCTCCTTTATCTCCATGGTCCTGGTACTTGGGCTCCCAATACATAGTTGTTGATGAATTCTTAATTAAAAGCAAATGGCAAGTGCAAGGGCCTGAGTTCAATCCCCGCTTCTGAAAACAAAACAAAAGCAAACGGCAAAGGATAATAGCTCAGGGCAGTGCCTCTTGCGAAACAGTTCCTAGCCACCTCCAGGGTGACAGTAGGGGGCGTCTCTGAGGGCTTCCTGCCAGCCAGGGGCTTCTCTCTCAGTGGCTCCTCTAAGCCTCCTGACCCATGGGAAGTGGGATTAACATCGCCACTTCCCAGACAAGAGGCCCATGGGGACTTGGTAACTCACTCTGGGTTCCAACCCAGGAACCCAGCCAGACCCTGGCCTCTCCCCAACACACTGAACTTCTCTGCACGAGGCAGAGTGCAGGGATTTTTTTTTTTTTTTTTTTTTTTTTTTGTCTTTTGAGACAGGGTCTCACTATGCAGTTCAGGCTGGCCTTGAGCTCACTTTTGTAGCCCAGGCTGGTCTCAAACTCGCACCAATCCTCCTGCCTCAGCCTCCTGAGTGCTGGGATTACAGGCGTGAGCCACCACGCCCGGCCAGAGTGCAGGGATTTTAACGGGACTCTTTCTTGCTTCCAAAGCAAGGCTTGGAGCATGCCGGGCTGGGCTGTGTGCTGCCTGCAGCCCCTATCCCTCGGCTGTGCATGGCCTCTTTGGGCGGGGAGGGCTTCTCCTCCCCAGGCACCGATGGAAGCAGGTGATGTGGTAGGTGCTTCACTAGGACAGCGTTTGTTAGCCACAGCTGCCCTTGCAGGGAAAGTTCAGGCTGGTGTGAGCCCAGGGGCATGAGGACGCAGGGGCGGCCCGGCTGCCGTCTGCACCAGGCGACGGTCTTTGTGCGCGGGGGACACAGCGTCTGTGCCTAGCAGTTGCCAGCCAGTCACATGCCTTGCGCATCATTCATCTCACCAAGGCAGAATACTTTCCTGCTGGATGCTGGCCCGTGACTCCTGAGTGCAGGCTGAGCGCGGCATGTAGCATGCTTACGGGGCACTTCCCTGCTTTCTACCCAGCAGCGCTTGCTCAGACACTGAGATGCTGTAAGCATGGAAGGTGGATCTTTGGGCAGTCTGTATCCAGATGTTAACTGGTGGGAAGAGGGGCTCTGAGGCCAGGCGGGCTGAGTGCCATGTCACGCCTCCCCCCAGGAGCCGCCCCAGCAGTTGCAGCCCCTGCCGTGTGCCCGTGTGTCACCACCTGTCCCCATCACACTCGCTGCTTTACTGGATCCTAGGGAAGGCAGGTGACACCTTGAGGCACAGAGTGACAGAATCGGGATTTGAATCGTGTTCGGCTGATGCTGTAGGGCCCGCTGTGGACGACGCGATCTGCTCTGGAGCGTTTTGTCTGAAGCGTGAAGACAGGGCTCAGGTGGGTGACAGGCACTGGCAGAGCCGGCCTGGTGGTGGCGCAGGGACACTTCGGGGCCTTGTGCACCCACCTTCCCGGCAGCCCTTTCTCTGCAGCAATGCCAAGAGTCCCAGGATCCCCTTTCCATTGGGTATGCGAGGGCTGCGTTGCAGCCTGAGACCTCACTGGCTGGACTGGAAGTTACAGGCCCTGAGAACTGCTCCTCTCCCGCTTTGCCCCAGCAGAGCCATGGACAGGTGGGAGTCGGAGGCGGCGTTGCCTGCCTGGCATCTGGTGGGGCCTGAGAGGCAGAGCACTGTCACAGGGCTCGCTCAGAGTGAGGCCCACTTCCTTCCCTGTGACATTGGACTGATGACACTGTCTGGAACGGCTGTGCCCCTCTGTGCTTGGTGCCAGGTGGGGTCTTTAAGTATTCTTTTTTTTTTTTTTTTTGTCTTTTTGATACAGGTCTCCTTATGCAGTTCAGGCTGGCCTTGAGCTCACTTTTGTAGCCCAGGTTGGTCTCGACTCACACCGATCCTCCTACCTCAGCCTCCCAAGTGCTGGGATTATAGGCGTGTGCCACCATGCCCAGCCCCTCTCAGTGTTCCTTTGTGTGCCCAGAAGTGAGCTTAGCAGCCCAGCGTCCCAACGCCTGGCATGACAGCTGCTCAACAAGTGTTTGTTCACAGACTCCATGTGGTGGTTTTGCTTTCTTTTGGGAGACAGTTGGCTCTCTGCACGCAGCCTTTAAGGTCCTGCTTGCTAGTGTGAGAAGTGGCTTGGTGGCACCGCTGTGGCCCAGTCTGCTCAGGGTCCTGGGTTCTATCCCAGAGCTGAAATGAAAAAAAAAAAAAAAAATCAAAGATGGTAGCAGTTATGGAACACCAGCTACTACGGCAAAGCCTTTCATGTCTTTTAACGAATTACAGGAATCCTGAAAAATATTATTATGCCTGTATTTTAAATCGGGCCTTTGTGGGGTAGAGTGAGGGAGCTGGGTGGGCCGCCTGGCGGACACAGAGCAGGTGAGGCACAGCCCCAGGGGACCATCACCCCCTCTGCCTCCTCCACAGGGCCGTGGCTCTGCAGGCTCAGGATTCGGCATGGACTCTGGCTGGGGAAAGCAAGAGGTCGTGGTGAGGTTTAATGGCACGGGTAAGCTAAGAGGCCTGTGGTACAGATGAGCCCTGGCCCTGAGCTGGGCCTTCAGGGTTCAAGCCCAGCCCTGCCACTCACCAGCTGTGTGGCCTGGGCAAAAGATCTGTGCTTGTCCAGCTCAGCTTGCACACCTGCTATATGGATAGTTTTGGAGCCTCTGTCCTTGTGGGCTTGCAGTGTGGGGCCCGAGTGCCGGCAGGCCCGGGAGATCTCCCAGCCCAGCATGGTGCACAGCAAGTGTCAGGTGTGATCGAAAGGCCACATTTGGTCCCCGCCTCCCCTTCCTGAGTGGATCTTGTGGGGCTGACACTGACAGGTAAAACTACTTCCCAAACTCTTACTCCAGCTTAGAGATGCCAGGCTGAATCCAGTTCAACACGTATTTAAATTTTACAGGAGGAAAACATTTGGGTTGGCTTTGGTGGGGTTTCCTTTCTATAAGTTTGCCTTAAATGTTTTGCTTTTGAGGACGTGAGGTCTTGTGGGAGGGTCGGCCCGCGCCTGATGTCAGGCTGAGCACTTGGGTCAGCGTCCTTCCTGCAGAGCAACCGTGGACTTCCCAGGCTTTTCCTACTGTGGGTGAGTCAGCCCAACCTCATGCTGCAAATTATTTCTTAGGTGGGAGCCGAGAGATGTCCTACCATGATTCTTCTACATGTTGACTCGGCAGGAGTTTAGCAGTCTGGGCCTGCAGTTGTTCGGCAGGATGGTGAGGGAGAATCACTTTTACTGAAATGTAAAGGTGCTGTTGAGCAGTTACCACCGTTCTCAGCCCCCAGCGAAGGAACAAAAATTAACATGCGGGTTTTGACCGGTGAGATCAGTCTGGGCCTTTGGCGAGGGCTGCAGAACTCGGGGACCTCCTGCTTCTCTGTTCCTCTGTGAGCTCCACTGTAGCCACGCTAAGATGCAGTTCTGAAGCCTCCGAGGGCCCGGCTCTGCGGACGACTGGTGAAACTGTGGATCTTTTTTTCCTAAATTTTATTTTATTTTATTTTGTCTTTTTGAGACAGGGTCTTTCTATGCAGTTCAGGCTGGCCTTGAGCTCACTTTTGTAGCCCAGGCTGGTTTCAAACTCAATCCCCCTGCCTCAGCCTCCTGAGTGCTGGGATTACAGGCGTGCACCACCATGCCCGGCTAAAACTGCGTATCTTTAAAGTTCAGCCAAAATAGCCGAATGGTTGGTCACGGTATGCTTGAAGATCCAGAGGCCGAACGGACAGCAGGGAGTAGACGACGCGGCTACTGAAGGGCTGGGAAGCAGGCAGAGCAGTGCAGCCGCGCTGGTGACTGGTGCGTGGAGGGTGCGGCAGGGGACTCTCCCTCCCGCAACTCGGCGTCCCCACCCCGCCAGCCAGTGGCAGCTGGAGGAGGTGCATCTCAGCCTGGTCTGATAGGTGTGGGGAAGAAGCGTCTGCGGCGTGAAGCCTCGCTGAATCCCACTCCCAACGGGAGCAAGGGAGCTGCCCCCTTCACATCCGGATCCCAACATTGCTGTGCTGTTGGGTGCTTGAGCAGCACGTGCAGTCAGACAGTGGGCACAGGGTGTGCCGAGTCGGAGGTGCCCGCCGTGCTTTGGGAAGGGCACGGGAGGCTCCCTCTGACCAGGAGGCCAACCTGGTCGCCGGGGCTCCCGCTTTAGCCAGGCCTGCAGGTGGCTGCGAGGCTCTCCACTGGTGAGGAAGGAAGAGGAGGCTTCAGTAGGAGAGCTCGGCTGACAGAAGCCCTGGCTCCTGGGGGCCCCGGGAAGGGCTCAGGGTGGTGACGGAGCCTGGCACAGGGAGGCTCGGTGTGCAGCACTGGAGAAAACCCCAGGAAGTACCCTTTCCCCTGTCCGCTCCCCAAGTGGCCTCTCCCTCCTGTGCTTAGGCGGGCAAGGCCTCTCTTCAGGATTGCACACAGCGTCTGCGTGCTCGGCTCCTGCGCCAGGAGCCGCGCTGTCTTCAGCCGGGCTGTGCAGTGGCAGAAGAGATCCTCTCGCGCCGTCGCGTCGGGGCCCCAGCGGCAGCAGTTTACAGCAGGAGCAGCCGCGGGGGCAGGGCGCAGCCTTCACAGCCGTCAGATTTGTGGGCTAACTTCGGCTAACCCCAGGGTCAAAAGCAGTTGCTGTCTGGCACACGAGATAACGCTGGAAACTCCTGACGCGTTGCAGGTAGCATGACAGCAGCATCCATCCGCACTCGTGATAAAGGAGTCCTTCAGGACGTAGCCGCAGTTTCCTACGCAACAGAAAGAAGGCCTTGTAACTCGTGGTCTTCGATAACGAGAGCCCCGGTTGGAAGTTTCTGGCATTTCTGAAAGGGTGAAAGGGAGACCAGCCAGGACTAGGACAGGAAAGTCCTGTAGAGCCCGGATGGGGCTTCCAGCGCACCGACGGGGTTCCAGCGCGTGGCCTGCAGTGCAGAAGGGCTGAGGAGAAAGGTTCCCGCCTTCAGTCTGCTGACTGGGTCAGGAGTCCCTGAGGGAAAGCATGCATTTTCCCAGCTCATCTGGTCTTTTTTCCAGGAATAAGTGCGTATGGGTTATCAGATTGTTCCAAAAATGTTATCACAAAGCATTTGCAATCTGTTAGTTTCCTGCTCGGTTTATCCAAGCCAAGAAAGGCGTGCTCTGAGGAGAGAGCAGGCACCTCAGACTCTCTTCTTTCTAATTTCTTCCCTCTCTGCCTGCAGAGCAGGATTTGTGGCACCCAACAAGAAAGTACATGCTTTAGGCAGAATAATAACTATTTTTTAGAAATACCCGTCCCTTGACTGCTGAGAGGCCAGTATTCTCAAGGGCGCATGAGGATCTACACCACGTAAGCATCACTTTTCAGCGCACGTTGTGAGCACTGGAGAAACGAATTAGGAAGAAGGCAGTCACGCTTGGTGACCTGGGACGCCTGGCCTGTCTGCGCCTGGGCACGGGACCACGCACGGAGGACGTGGGAGCACGTCTGGGCCCCAGGCGTGGACTGACAGCTCGCCAGCCCCTTCCTACTGGAGATGTGGCGCACTGAGTCCCCCTCTGCCCTCCCTGTGCAGTTGCTGTCGGGGACAGCGGGTGCCCTGTGTGCATGACCTCTGCATATTTTTCAGGGCACACGGGCCCAGGGAGATTGCGACAAGGCTACCTTTGATTTAACCCCCTTTCTGTTCCATACGCCACGCCCAGATCAACTTATTGAGTACATGAGGAGCTGGTGGACAACTTCTTACCATATCAGCAGCCGAGGCTGTATTACGTGCCCAGTGTGTTTCTGGCCTGAACTTTTCTTTCTTTTCTTTTTTCTTTCTTTTTTGGCAGTTTTTAGAGCTGAGAGTAAATACAGTCTCTTAACTAGGAGGTGCCTGATAGCTAGCCAAGCAGTGGGCAAAGGTGCTATTTTCCGGTTCTGTCGCTTCATTTTCTGTACCGCTCTCAGGCCAGGATCATGGCTTCTTCCAGTTGCTTAGCCACGGAGGTCTAGCGTGGTATATTGCACATGTGCCAGCGAGCGAGATGTTCCTAGCTGGAATTCCAAAGAGCCCTAGGCTGCTGCTTTCTTGCCAGGCCAGCCCGTTCCCACTTCCTGTTCTAAGCTGGGGTTGAACTTTGACAGGAGTGTGGGTTTGCACTTGTGCGGGTTAGGGCTTCATTTGCTGACACGGTACCTGCGCACTTCAGGGGGGAAGCTTATGCTGGCTCATGCCTTGAGAGGTGCCCGTCTCGCTTGGCCTGCCACAAGGCAGCAGCAGCACGGCCGAGGGCTGTGGTGAACGCACGCTGCTCATGGCACAGCACCTGGCAAGCAGGGAGCAGGGCGGGAGCCCAAGGAAGGCCTGGAGGGCGGCCCCAGGGTCAGGTCCACCACCCCTTCTAGGCAGGCACCGTACCTCGTCATCCGTTCTGCTTGGCACCCGTCGATGGGTTAGGCTCCTGACGAGGTTGGGGCCTCACACCCCAGTCCTCTCTGTGGGAGCCTTCTGATCCTGTCCAGTGGACACCCAGGTAGTAGGCACAGCCTTCGTCCAGCCCGGCTCCCCGCCAGCCGCCAGTGCAGTACTAGCCGGGCGGTCCCTCATTCTTTGCAGCCCTGTTAGGAGTCTCTGGTTCCCAACTGTAAAGGGCCAGGCTGCTCATCTGGTTTCCTCCACGTCCTTGTCACTATGGTTGTTAAGGCCACACGGCTGAGGGGCTCACGCCCATGTGGCGGTTGTGCTTCCATCTTCCGCTTGGCTGGCTCAGAGAAGTGAGTGCCTCTAGCCCTGTGTGCACTGAGAGCACGGCCATGTTGGCAGTGGAGCAGTGACTCTGCATCTCAGAGCATCCCTGGAGTAAGGGGTTGTCTGAGTTAGAAGCACGATGTGGGAGGAGGAGGAGGAGCAGGAGGAGGAGGATCAGGAGCAGGAGGAGGAG
>PVJA010031109.1:11810-25222 GCA_004027025.1 Myocastor coypus | reverse complement strand
TCTTTTCCCCTTTCTTTTTTTAAAAGTTGACACATTGCATATTGTCCTCACAATAGTTCTACAGAGCACAGTGTGTGGGCATGACCCACCTCCCTATTGATGTTGCTAAGAAGAAAAAAAAAAAAAAGAAGAAAATTCTTCTCTTTGGACTAAGAGGAAGCAGACGCATACACAGTCAAATGTTCTGCAATTGCAGTGGGCCACCAGTGACGCTTGTAAGCATTTATTAATTTAACCATAACTTCTTTTAAATAACAGAACAGGAGCTAGGGATGGGAAGGGGAAATATTGGGAGACGACTTTATGCATCTTTCCCGTTTGGTTGAATTAAAGTTTGATGTATAGGATTTGAATAACGTGTGTTTCTCCCCACCTTTGTCATTCGTACCTTATGGCTTGTTGCTAGCTATATTTCTGTATTTTCCATAGAGTTGTAAACTTAACAGACATTTTACTTTTTTTAGAGATCAGTGCCTTTATTTTCCTTAATTTAAAAAAGCGATAAGCAAGTTCCAAAGAAATTAAAGAATTGTTAGGCTGACAAGTCACACCATCCAGGGCTACAGTCCCTGGGCTTGGCACTATGTCGCATTGCTCCTGCATGGCTTCTTATCTATTACTCGGTCACACTTGGTTCTTGTCCAGGTGGGTCTTCTGTGTTTTTATTTCACAGTGAGGTGCAGTTTACTTCATTCTACTTAGGGGACCACACTCAACTAGTTTTTTTTAATTCCATGGAACTTACTTTTTCATCATGCTATGTAATTTATATGATTTTATACATAAGTTATGCCATACACTAATGGAACTTGATTGTATATAAATTTCTCATATGATAAATAGAAATTTGTTGTGAGGTAGTCAGTTTGTACATGTTTTATGGATAGATTCATATACTAATATAAATGCCTATTTTGGATCATTATAGTAAATGATTTCTAAATCTCTGGGTGGTTTGGGTATATATTTAGTAGTATAGCTACATCTGTGTTCATACATGTATGTAAATAATGCAGGTGCCAACTTACATGTGGGTGGTTAATCAGGCTCATTATAAAGAAAAAAAACCTATTAAGACAGGCCTCTGTGCTTTAGGCATCGAGTTTGATTTCCTGATCTAAACTGGGATGAGCGTATGAAAAATGAGGAGATAAATAACTGAAAGCATTTCATGCAGGAATTAAGATAAATAAATCCTCCATGAAAATGACACAATAATCTAAATTTTTGCCATGTTGATTTTTTCTTTTGAGACTCTGAGGCTCATTTAAGTAGTCACCCCTCTTTCTTTATCTGTTCTATGTCCATGGATTCAGTGATGCAGTGAGTGTATTTTTAAAGATTAAACATACAATACAAAAAACAATACAGTAGCTACTTATGTAGCTTTTATATTGAATTGAGCATTATAAGTCATCTGTAGATGATTTAGAGTATGGAGATATGAGTGCTCAGCATTTTATGTCAGTGACTTTGTCTCTGTTCATAGGAGCTCTGGAACCAGCCTGCCACTAGATACCAATACATGACTTCAGGACTTTCCTTCACATGTTTATCAGTATGATTCTTTCTTTCTTTCTTTCTTTCTTTCTTTCTTTCTTTCTTTCTTTCTTTCTTTCTTTCTCTCTCTCTCTCTCTCTCTCTCTCTCTCTCTCTCTCTCTCTCTCTCTCTCTCTTTCTTCTTTTTTGTGGTACCAGGGATTGAACTCAGAACTTTGTGCTTGCCGGGCAAGCACTTATTCTACTGAGCTCTTTCTCTGGCCCTCTCAAGGAAAATTTATAATTACTTGTAATTTGTCATTCTAATGATCTGAGTACATGTTGCTTGTACTTAGACAAAGGTGACCATAAACAGCAAGAAGATTCTGTTTTTAAATATTGGTCATGACTTGAATCTTCTAAATTACTTAGGGCTTCCATTTTACACCCATGCCTCTGTGTGTGTGTGTGTGTGTGTGTGCGCCTGTGCGTGTGCGTGTGCGTGTGTGTGTGTGTGTGTGTGTGCCTGTGCGTGTGCGTGTGCATGTGTGTGCAGGGTCTCACTGTGGAGCTCTGACTCAGTGATCCTTCTGTTTTCTGCCTCCCAAATGCTGGGATTACAGGTGCATGACACCATGCTGGGACTCCATTCCTGCGTCTGCGCACCTGAGAGACTTGGCCCCTATACTTCCTTCCCTAAGGAAGTGCTTAGTCTGCTGAGCTATACCGCCAGCCCTAGCCTTGCCTTTTGTTGGCTGTTGGAGTGTGTTACTGGGCTATAAAGCCATTAATTGTTGAATACAATCTTAGTCTTTGTAATGTATATTGATTTAGTCTTTATAGGCTGTTTGATCCTAGTCTTTCCACCCATGTTTCTGTATTAAGCTCCCATAAAGTGAAGGTCAAGGCAGTCTTTGGTCAAAGGTACACTTTTTGAGCTTTTTTCATCAGGCATACAAGAGATTCAGAAGCAGATCCTGAGCATAAATTGCAAGATTAACAGCATTGAGAAGGTCTCCTTTCACCAGAAATGACTAATTGCCATCTTCCCTGACAGAGTTGAGTGTTTACGATTAACTCCTGACCAAAACTACATTAGACTATTGTGTAACAGACTTTCGCTTCATGCTGTTTGAAAGGCCTATTGACCTCTTAATGATGTCCTACTCACAAAATGATAGAAGGAAATAAGAGAATGTGTTTGTGTTGTTTACTTCCTTATTTGCTGCTTCCATCTGGTTTAATCCATTCCAACTGCTGCCATCTGGCTTGGGAAGTACTGAAGGCTTTCACCACAGTATTCCAGCTATCTTCAAAAAGTGTAAAATGTTTTAAAAGAACTCTTCAGGTGCACAGCTAACTAGGTGTTTCCAAATGAAGTCTAGCTAATCCACTGTCCTCTAGTCATTTTTTTTTTTCATTCTTTCTTAGCACAAAGTATGGATGAAAGGTTACTTCTATAGATCAATTTAGATTGTTCAAGCAAAGAAATATATAAATATGTTTATATTAAGTATATAAGATATGTTTGTTTGCAAACATGATAGTCCTGAGCACTAGCCCAGGTTGAAGATTACATCCAGCTATGCATTCTGTTTAAAAATAAGAATGGAGATCTGGCATGAAATAGAATGTTTTGTATCAGGGTCCATTCATTTAGAATAAAACTTATTGAAAACATTTAAAAGTCAGCTATTGACAATTTTAATTGGCTTTTAGTGAGGTTTTTTTTTTTTTTTTTTTCTTTTTTTCTTTTTAACTTTTGTGTTCAATCTGGGTGAACTGCTGTTTAAAAGGGCAATGCATCTTTCCGTCAAAGGCAGTAAGTTTCTCACTGAAGCAGTAGCCTGGCATTTATATGTTTTTATACTGATGACTCACCTCACGCATGCTTTTTTCCTTTTGTGTCTTTGTCCACTTCTTGATAAGATAAGGGAAGGTAGCAAGCACATTGGAGGATCATTATGGCTCCCAGCTGGAGATTGCATGGCATTTCTACATCTAGTCCACGGCTTGAATACCACTGTGTCACATTTAACTGCAAATAGAGTCAAGCCATGTGTCCAGGAGGGAAAGATGGAGGGTCTGGAGAATAACTGAGGTTGCCCCAGGGATGGATTCCTGGCTGAGCAACTGAGCTTTATACCCACCTCATCTTTCATGCCACTTAAAAAATGAAGCACTGATCTATGATGAGCGCCAGGCAGAAATATTAATGTTCGAGTTGGTTTGACAATTATTTGATGGCCAATGTCTTAGTCAACTTGGGCTGCTGTGTCCAAAGTACTGTTGATGGGAAAGATCAGTTTGTCTCCATTCTGGAAGCTGAGAGTCAAGAGCACAGTGTTCCAGCATGACTGGAATGTGGTGGGGACTCTTCCCGCCCTGTGGAACCTGCCTGCTCGTTGTATCCGCACATAGCTACCTCGCTCAGGTCTTTTCTCCTGACTCAAGGAAAACAAACCACTATTTGCTTCCACCTGTAAATATTAACACATTCATGATTAAGATTTCAAAAGAATCTGGCGTAAGACTCACATACTATGTAGCATGCTGGCTTAAGAGATTGATTATGAATACCAACAGGGAAATTATTATTCCACAATTGAGCTAAGGAAGACTGTGTGTGTGTGTGTGTGTGTGTGTGTGTGTGTGTGTGTGGGTGTGTTGAGATAGGGTCTTGCTACATATGTCAAAGAAGCTTCATTTGGCTTTATCATTTTTTATAGCAGTGATCTCTGCACTTTGATGGGCTTATGCAGTTAATGCCTATGGAAATTTGGATCGGGATCCACCAAGCTTGTTCCCCTCCAAGCATGTTTGGCTGAGATTTGGCGCTCAGGTAGCTGGATGCCACAGGGCTCCGTGGGTCAGGACAGTGGTCAGCCGTGTGGGGATGGTTGGCGGTTGTATGAGGCCAGTGGGTGGAGTCAGGGCACGGGCAGTTGTTGAGTTAGCGGATGAATGCCGGCTCAGAGTGTTCTTACCTGGCTGTCGTGAGGCCGGGTCAGGAAGGTGGGTGGAACTGGAGCTCTGGCTGTTGGTGAGTCAGGGGATCCACGCAGGCTGAAGCTGCTGCATGACCTGGTTGGGATGGCGGGCTCAGACTGAGGTGGAGCCAGGCAGGTCGCCAAGCTACTGGATCAAGATGTAGGACGGGGAGCTCCTTGGTGGAGCCGCTGTGCTGTTGGCTGTAGATGGTGAACGGGCAGGTCCCAGATGGAGCCGCTGCGCTCCTGGATGAAAATGGCGCACGTTCAGCAGCAAAGTGGAGCCGCCGCGCTGCTGGATGGAAATGGCACGCGAGCAGGTCCCAGGGGGAGCCGCCACGCTGCTGGATGAAGGCGTCCTGCTCCTGTCTCTTTAGACTGACGTTGCAGCTGGCACAATTGAAAGCTTCATCTGGACTTACTATGTAGCCCAGTCTGGTCTTAAACTCCACTTTGATATTCCTGCCTCAGCCTCCCAGGTGCTGGGATTACAGGTGTTTACCACCATCCCCAGTTTATCTAGAGTATCCTTAAGGCATTTCTTAGTGTTGCTGTCTCCGTTCTGTTGTAGTCAGTAGTGAACTAAGCCCAATCCAGAGAGGAATACTCAGACCCTTGGGGAATGAAGGCTGCAGTCCCTCCACCAGATAAGGACAGTGAGTATGTTTGCTGGAAGCGAATAAAATACAGAAAATACTAGATGGTGATAACTAGAAACCATTAGCAACAACCATGTGAACATGTAATTATCCTGTTTTAATCCTCTGCAGTGCTGGGATTACAGGCATGCACTACCATGCGCTACCATGCCCAGAGACCAATTCAGCGCACCTGGGGTCAGAGCTGCCTTAGCATGTCGTGTGGAAAATCAAACCCTGCACATGTTTGAGCTTAGTTTACTGAGCTGTCTCACTGGTCCTAAAGGTTCACATTTGAATCAAGTGTGCAGAGTGTTTTCACATATAGCTTCTCACCTGAGGTCCCAAATAGTTCTTTGAGGTAGATATTTTCACCCGCCCTTCCATCGCTCTGGGTAACTGAGACTCAGAGAAGTATTGGAATTTGTTCAAGATTGCAGAGCTAATTAATGGTGAAACTTGGCCTTGATTCTCAGAGCCCCATTGAGAAATCGAATATTCCAGCTCTGCAGCTATCGCTGTGAAGGTGAGTGTATTTCCTAGCCTGTCTGAGTGGGGCAGCAAGCTGGGGAACCAGGCTGAGTCAAGCTTCTTAAAATGGGTTTAAGGGCCAGCCGGATAGCTCAGCAGATTAAAGTGCATGCTTAGGCAGATGCAAGGACCACAGGTTTGGTTCCTAGCATGCCATACCAGCCCCATTCCTGGGGTGTGCTGAGACAGCGGTTGAGAATGGGCATGGTGGTGCATGCCTGTATTCCTAGCTCTTGGAAGGCTGAGAATAGGAGGATCACCATGAGTCTGATCTGTGTAGTGAGACACTGTACTAAATACATAAACAAAAAAGAAACTATATTTATTTATTTATTTAGTCATTTTGAGACAGTCTCACTATGCAGTTGAGGCTGGCCTTGAGCTCACTTTTGTAGCCCAGGCTGGTCTCAAACTCGCACCAATCCTCCTACCTCAGCCTCCCGAGGGCTGGGATTACAGGCAAGCGCCACCATACCCGGCTAAGAAACTGTATTTAAAATGGGGTTTTAATCATTTTCCGTTTCTAATACATTTAGATCATGTCTCTCTCAACATCATTTCAAAGTAACAGACCATAATACTCATCTCCTTTCTTACATAGCTCCAAAATTTGGGAAGTGTAGATGGATACTCTTGGTTATGGCAGTATGGTTTCACTGATTCTCCTAGGAATGCATTTATTGAAATTTAATCTCCACTGTGAAGTAGTAAGTTGAATTTGATTAATTAATTGATTGGTTGATTGATTGATTGATTGATTGATTTAGCAGTGCTGGAGATTGAATCTAAAACCATCACATTGAGCTACAATATCACTTCACTCTTTTTTTTTTTTTTTTTTTTACTTTGAGCCAGTGTCTTGCTAAATTGCTCAGGGCAGACTCCAGCTTGCAGGTCTTCTGCCTTAAGTGTGCTGGGGTCACACACATGTGTCCTTTGTGCGCAGCCCCCAGGTGGAATCCAAACTGTCGATGGTATGTCAACCTGGGGACTTTGGGAGGTGGTTAGAATCAGGTAAGATCATTAGCATGGGCTCACCATGACTGAATTCTCAGGGCTTCCTAAGAAGAACGGGAGTGCTGAAAAGAGAGATATAATATGCATAATTCCTGTCTCTTTCTCTGTGTTCACCCCCTTGCCTTGGGACTGCCAGTGAAGCCATTGCTAGATGCAGCCTCTGGCCTCAGACTTACAAAACTGAATAAAAATAAACCTCCACTGTGTAAACTTACACAGACCATGGTATTGTGTTATCAGCAGCAGAAAACAGGCTCTTTATTTTACTTTGTGTTTTGTTTATTTCTAAAGAAAGTATTAGGTTACTTCTGTTTTCCCTAAGGTTCACTGCATATGTTTAGAACTTTTACCCCTCTAGTGGGAGTCACTTTCACCACTTATATTGCATAAGTCCCCATTTTGATAGTTATTTTCCTTCTTTAAGCCACTGGAAATTTCCAAAGTGAATTCTATATGGGAAAGATCCTTGACTATGCTCCCATCTGAGGGTATGTTGCATAATGTACATTTGCCTCAATGTAGACAAAACACTAAGGATGTCTTCTTGTTGAATAATTCTAGCTATGTCTGAAGATGTGCCTTAGATAATCTCTCAAGAAATGATCCCAGAAATAGTTCAGCTCTATGAAAAGCTGAATTGCCTATAACTGTAGAATTACTGTAATCAACAACAGAAGCAAAGTATGAGAGGAAATAGTTTAAGTCAGATTAACTTAATCTGTTCAATTTACAGTTCCTAACATTAAATGCAAATTGTCTTTGATATATATATATATGAGATTTCAATACATTTTACTGAATTCAGGCTTAAATTGGCAAGCTGATTTTTTTTTTTTTTTTTGTGGGACCAGAGTTTGAACTCACAACCTTGCAATTGCCAAGTAGGCACTTGTGCCATGGGGCTATCTCTCCAGCACCGTCAAACTGAGATTATACGAGGCCTAGAACCTGCTGCTTCTTCCTTTTCCTTAAGTAAAGTCTTTATCTTTTATGCCTCCCAGAAAAGAAGGTAACCAGAGAGAGAAGTTGCCAGCAGAATATTGAGTTGTCGAACAGACTACCTTTGCAGGAACAAATCCATTCCCATTAGAGGAAGAGAGAAGAGGAAGAAGAAGAAGAAGAAGAAGAAGAAGAAGAAGAAGAAGAAGAAGAAGAAGAAGAAGAACAACAACAACAACAACAACAACAACAACAACAACAACAAGAAAGTTTATGAGTCACAGGCTGGACTCTCCTCCTTTCTTCAGGTTTATGACTACATGAAGCAAATGGAATTAATCTTGAAACCATATATTGCCAATGCCCTATGGGATTTATTTGCCTATGTGTGAACAATGTCTTATATATTCAGCACTGTTCTACCCAAACACTTTTGAAATGACCTGTTATAGTTGTCTTGCATCCTTTCATCATATTCTACTCCATGTAAATGTATACATCATGTAATATGACTGCCTGTGGTTAATTATTGAAGGAGGACTTCATAGCCCATGCCAGCATACTCGGTCTTGTTCTTAGGTATTTGCACTGTAATGTCTTTTTGATACCTTGATTTGTCATTAAGAAGCATAGTATGTCTGTTCTTACTAGAATAAAAAGATTTAATATCAGACATATAAATATATCAAGATTTAAAAAACAGGCTTACAGCCGGGCGTGGTGGCTCATGCCTGTAATCCCAGCACTCGGGAGGCTGAGGCAGGAGGATTGGTGCGAGTTCGAGACCAGCCTGGGCTACAAAAGTGAGCTCAAGGCCAGCCTCAACTGCATAGCAAGACCCTGTCTCAAAAAGACAAAAAAACCACAAACAAACAAACAAAAAAAAACAGGCTTACAATGATGGCCCATGAAGTCAGGTGTGGAAGAGCACACAGGGACTGTCTACACACAGGAGATCTAAAGGTCAGAGGTGTGGAGCATGCTATAGTGTCCCAGCTTGTACTGGGAGGCCAAAAGGCCTGCGATGGTAAGCTAAAGGCTATGTGCAGGGAAACAGATGATGCCCAAAGTGAAGTCAAAGACTGGGGCTCCTCTGAAGCTTCATTTCTTTTATTCATTTAGGCTACAAACCTGTTGGTTGGTGCCCCTCAAACCCAGTATGGGTCTTCAATCTTCAGTAAATCGCTTCAGCCAGGCCCAGAAATCTGCTGATTCAATTACTTGGGATTCTCTTACAAACAAAGAAAATCCCAGGTCTTGATGGATTTACAGCTGAATTCTACAAGAAATTTAGAGAAGGTTTAATGCCAACTCTTCTCACATTCTTCAATGAAACTGAAAGAAAAGCAATTCTCCCAACCTCATTCCTTGAGTCAAGTATTACCCTTCACCAAAATCAGAGATAGACTCAACCAAAGAAGAGAACTACAGACCAATCTTCCCAATGAACATAGATGCAAAAATCTTGAATAAAATACTAGCAAACTGAATGCAACATATCATCAAGAAGATTATACCATGACCTAGAGGGATTCACCCCAGGAATACAGGGATGGTTCAATATATGCAAATCAATAAATGTAAAACACTATATCAACAGAGCCAAAAATAAAACCCACGTAATCATCCCAATATATGCACAAAAATCTTGACCAGTTCAACACTCATTCATAATTTAAAAGCCTTACAGAAAATTGGAATAAATGTTTTTAACTAAATCTGATAAAAGCCATCTTTGACAAAGTAACAGCCAGTAAATGGACAAAAACGGAAAGCTTTCACTCCCAAATTAGGAATAAGACAAGAAAGTTAACTGTCACCACTCTTTTAAATATAGTTTTGGAAACATTTGCCAGACTAATTAGACAAGAGAATGAATAAGGATAGGAAACCAAAATTTAAATTAACATTATTAGCTAATTATATCATACTCTACGTAAAAGACATGAGAACTGCCAACAAAAGACTCCTAAAATTAATAAGCTAATTCAGTTCATGTAGCTCAGTGGTTCTCAACCTTTCTAAAGCTGTGACCCCGCAGTACAGTTCCTCATGTTGCGTTGACCCCAAACCAAAATATAACTTTGGTGGCTACATCAAAACTGTAAATTTGCTACAGTTATGATTTGGAATGTAAATACCTGATATGCATTATTTATTCTCATTGCAACAAATCAAACATAATTTAAACATAGTGATTAATCAGAAAAACGATAATTATATGTTGAGAAATGTTTATTACTAATTCCAATAAATAATATTTCACCATGGCATAGCGTGGGTTTAAATATAACAACAATTCCAAATAACATTTTCCGATGGCTTTAGGCGATCCCTGTGTTTTGGTTGTTCGACCCCTGCCAGGGTTGCGACCCACAGGTTGGGAACACTGATGTAGCTGGTTACAAAGTAAGCACTAAAAAATCAGAACCAGTCCTGTGCACAAACAACAAATTAACAGACAGAAAAATTAGGAAAACTCTTTTTACAATAACATCCAAAAACTGAAATACTTAGCCATAAATCTAACAAATGATATAAAAGATTGATACAGTGAAAATTATGACACTCTGAAAGAAATTGAAGAGAATTTCAGAAAATGGAAAGATTTTTTGCTTATGCATGGGAAGAAGTAACATTGTAAAAATAGCCAAATCCTAAAACTGTTATTCAGATTTAACTAAATTTGAATCAAAATGCCATTAATATACTTTTGAAATGTAGAGAAAACATCCCTCGAATCACTTGCAACATGAAGAGACATAGAAGAGCAAAGGTAGTCCTTGCCGATGAAATCAAGTCAAGAGGAATCATAATCCCTGATTTGAAATTCTACTGCCAAGCTACTGTGATAAAATTAGCATAATGCTGGCATAGAAGCAGACCCAGGAATCAATTAAACATATTAGAAGATGCAGAAACCACAACAAAGCACTTTATATTTGACAAAGTCAAATACATTCGAAGGATAGCATCTTTAATAAATGGTGCTGGAAAAACTGGCTTTCCACATACCAAAAACTAAAACTAGACCCCAAGTCTATCACTGCACTAGTCAAAATAGAATAAGATCTAAGTCTTAAAACAGAAACACTAAGTCTACTGGAAAGAAAGTAGGTAGAAATCTTGAAGACATAATGATGGGTAGAAAGTTCATGAACAAAACCAATAACATGGGAAGTACTCCAGAGAATCAACAGTTGGGATCTCATCTTATTAAAATGATTTTGCACATCACAAGAAATCACAAACAGGGTGAAAAGAAAACACATTAGGAGCGACCTGGGCCTCAGTCAGGTAGGACCTGTCCACCGGCGTGCACGCTCTGCCACTAGCCACTGGAACTTGAACCCTGCCCATGCATGCTGATCATCCGGACCTGCACCGAGTTGCAGCAGAAAGAAGCTAAGCAGAGCAGCCAGACCAAGCCAGGCACAACTGGAAGAGATCAAGACCGGTGAAACCAGACCCATATTTCGATAGGTGTTAACAGCATCACTTCACCAACATGCAGAGTTCATACAAAATGACAAAGAGAAGGATCAAGATGCAATCTCACGTCCTGAGTCCACCCAGAACAAACACAGGAAACAATACCGTTGTGGCAAGCAGGAATCAGGCAGCTGAAATCTCTGAATTGGTAGCATGTGAGGTAGACAAGTGCAGAAACGTGTAGAAAAACACAGATCAGAGATAACATCTGGAGTAAAAAAGGAAATACATGATTAAAAGAATTTGAAGTGGAAAAACAGCTGCAGAAACGGAAAGAGCAAACCAGACCAGAAATAACCTCTGAAGACATCTCTAAATTAACAGCATCTAAAGTCGGGGAGACACTGCAGAAAGCCAAAGAGAACAGAGCAAAAATAATTTCTAAACTAGAGAGAGAAACGATAACTAATGGAAGACTTAAGTATTGCTAAAGAAGACACTGATAAAAAAATTAGAGAATAGAAAAATGATGGATTCCCTGATTGAGCAATATAGGAAATAGATTGCATGAAACAGTTTCAAAGAGATATACAAAAAATTAAAATCTATTACAAGCTAGGAAGACTGTATAAATGAAAGTGAAGATAGCATTTCAGATCTTGAAGACACAGTTTCAGCTAGTGAAAAGTAAGAAAGGGTCTCTTAAAAACAACTAGGATGCAGGAAAAAATTCAACATCTGCAAGATGATGCAAAAATGAACAATGTGAAATTAATAGGAATCAACGAGAAAGGAGTCAACACAAAAGACATAAAAAGAATATGGGCAGAACACCAGAAAACTTCCCAAATACGATAAAACAATCAGACATTCAGGTAACTGAAGCACATGGAACTCCAAATAACATCATCCTGACGAAAAACCCTGAGACATACAACAGTCAAGATTCCAGAAATCCAGCTGAAGAATAATATACTAAAAGCTGTCAGAGGAAACAGATCACATTTAAAGGAAAGCCCAGCAGAATAATGGCAGATTTTTCTTCACTAACCATGAAGTCAAGAAGAACATGGAGCAGAGTGCCCCAGGTCTTCCATGAAAACAAAATTCCAGCCCAGAGTGCTATACCTAGCAAAACTCTTTCAAATAGGAAGAATTGAAATACTTCCAGGACAAGGAGCAACTAAAGAATTTCATGATGTCAAAGCCAACCCTACACAGACTACTAAAAAATATTTTAGAGATGGACCAAAATGATGCAAACTTCACACATGATAACAGAAAGAAGCTACAGAATAGGGCAACCAATTAAACATAGGAGAAAAAGTGTTAAACAGTAGTAAGTAAAAGACACGTCAATCCTAAGTCAGTACATTTCAATTATAACTATCAATGTAAATGGACTCAATTCTCCAAATAAAAAACATAAACTGGCAAAGTGGATAAGGAATAAAAATAAAAAAATATGCTGTATACAAGAAACACATTTAACTCATAAAGAAACTCATAGGCTAAAAGTGATAGCATGCAAAGCAATACTACATGCCCCATCACCTAAAAAAAAAAAAAAAAAAAAAAAAAAAAAAAAAAAAAAAAAAAAAAAAAAAAAAAAAAAAAAAAAAAAAAAACCCATAAAACAGAGGTACCAATCCTGTTTGGAGACATTCTAAACTTCAAAGCAAGATGGATCAAATGAAATAAAGAAGGCCACTACATACTGGTTAGGGGAAACATTCAAGACAAAGAGGTAATAGTCAGAAATATGCATGCACCCAACAAGGAAGGACCAAGTTATATAAGACAAATCTTAGTGGACATGACAAATCTAATCCAAAACCACCATCTTAACAATAGACCTTAACATCCCTTTATCCTAGTAAGATAGGTCAAACAGACAAAAAATTCACAAAGAGGTTGCAGAACTTAACCAGAACTTGGAACAACTAGACTTGAGGAATATACACAGAGTATTCCACCCAAACACTTCTGAATAACATTTATTTACAGCTGGACCTGGGGCATTTTCTAAAATAGACCAAATATTAGTGCATAGGTTATGCTTAAGTATATGCAAGAAAACAAATTATCCCATGCAGACTATCTGACCACAGTGGAATGAAAGTGGAAATGAATGACAAAGGAAACCTCAAGAAGCCCAGAAATACATAGAAATTAAACAACACACTTTTCAGTAACCAGTGGATTACAGATGATATTAAACAAAAAATTAAACAATATCCACAATTTAATGAGAATTCAAACACAGCCTACTGGAATTTATGGGATGCAATGACAGCAGTTCTCAGAGGGAAATTTAGAGTTCTCAACTCACACTCTAAGAAAACAGAATGGGAACAAATACTTTCATTCAGCACCTAAACCAACT
>PVJA010031109.1:0-11710 GCA_004027025.1 Myocastor coypus | reverse complement strand
AGGAGTGAAAAGTATGAAATTACTGCAGACCCAGTAGAGATTCAAAAGATCATTAATAGCTATTTTGAGAGCTTTTACTCACAGAATTGAAGACACAGATGAAATGGACCGATTCTTAGAAAGGTAAATATTACCAAAACTTAATCAAGAAAATATAAAATCTCTAACCCAATAACAGTCAATGAAATACGCAATGTAATAAAAAACCTACTGACAAGAGTCCAGGACCTGATGGATTCACCACTGAATTCTACAAGAAATTTACAGAAGATATATTTCCAATACTCCTCAAACTCTTCAATGAAATTGAAAAGGAAGCAATCTTCCCAAACTCATTCCTAGAGGAAACTATTACACTGATACCAAAATCAGAGAAGGATGCAACTAAAAAAGAACTGTAGGCCAAGTTCTCTCATGAACATAGATGCAAAAATCCTCAGTAAAATTCTTGCCAATAGAATACAGCAAATCATTAAAAAGATTATACACAATGACCAGGTAGGATGCATCCCAGGGATGCAAGAATGGTTCAGTATACATAAATCTATAAATGCAATACACTATATCAATAGAACCAAAACCAAAAATTACGTGTTCATCTCAATTGATGCAGAAAAGGCTTTTGACAAAGTCTAACACATATTCATGTTCAGAGTCTTGCAGAAAATTGGAATAGAAGGCCTCTAACTCAATATGATAGAGGCCATCTATTGACAGTCCAACAGCAAACATAATTCTAAATAAGGAAAAACTGAACTCTTTTACTCTCAGATCTGCTACAAGGCAAGAATGTCCTCATTCGCCACTCTTATTTGGTACAGTTTTTGGAATCATTAGCTATAGCCATTAGACAAGAGAGAGAAATAAAAGGAATAAGAATAGGTAAAGAAGTTAAATTATTTTTTGTGGGTGACATAATAATCTACTTGGAAGACGCAAAACACTCCACCAAGAAGCCACTACAGTTAGTACACAAATTCAGTATACCAGGATACAAAGTCAACACACAAAAGTCAATAGCTTTCCTCTACATAGATAACAAACACACTGAGAGAGAAATTAGAGAAACAATACCTTTCATGATACCACTGGAAAAAAAAAAAAACATACTAGGGAATTAAACTAAGGAAATAAAGGAGTTTTTCAATAAAAATTTCACTACTCTGAAAAAACAGATCTTAGAGAATTTCAGAAAATGGAAAGATATTCCCTGCTCCTGGATAGGAAGAACCAACATTTTGAAAATGGCCATACTCTCTAAATTGTTATACAGATTTAATGCAATTCCTATCAAAATACCATCAACATAGCTCTCAGATCCGAAAAATTCATTGCTAAAATTTATCTGGAACCAAAAAAGACCTACAATTGCAAAGACAATCCTGGGCAACAAAGACAAGGCGCGAGGCATTACAATTCATGACATACAGTTATATTGCAGAGCTACAGTGATAAAATCACCATGATATTGGCAAAACATAAAATAGACCTGAGGATCAATGGAATAGATTAGAAGATGCAGAAGCAACTACAATCACACTCAGCCACCTTATCTTTGACAAAGTTGCCAAACATATTTTTTGAAAGGAAGACAGTCTCTTCAACAAATGTTTCTGGAAAAACTGGCTCTCCTCATGCTGAAAACTAAAACTTGACCCGGGTTTATCACCATGCAGTACACTAAATTCAAAACGGATTAAAGATCTAAATATTAAAAGAGAAACATTAAATCTCCTAGAAGAAAAAGTGGGTCAAAATCTTGAAGACATTGGGGTAGGCAAAGAAGTCATGGACAAGAATCAAAATGCGCGTGTAACACTTGAAAGAATCAACAACTTGGAACTCCCTCAGCTAAGCTTTTGCAACTCAAAAGAAATTACCAAACCACAAATTTTGAAAACATTTTAATAAGTATTCAGATAAAGGTCTTCTATATAGAATCTATAAAGAACTAAAAATCATTAGGGTCCCAAAATTCAAAGACCCAATCCAGAAATGGGCATCTGAGATGAACACACACTTCTCAGAGAAAAATCCAGCAAGCCTACAAATATATGAAGAAATGCTCCACTTTGCTAACCATTCATGCAATGTAAATTAAAACAACACTTAGATACCATCTCATCCCAGAAAGAATGGTTTTCATAAAGAAATCAAGCAACAACAAATGTTGGAAAGGCTGTGAGGAAAAAAGAACCCTTCTCCACTGCTGGTGGGAATGCAGAGTGGTGCAACCATTATCGAGAGCAGTGTGCAGACTCCTTAAAAAATTAGAACTGGAAATTCCATTCAATCCAGCTGTCACCCTAGTGGCAATTTTCTTAGAAGAACTGAAAACATCATATTATAGTGATATCTGTGCACCTATGTTCATAGCAGCACAAGTTACAATAACCAAATTTTGGAAATAACCAAAATGCCCATCATCTGATAAATCATTGAAAATTATGTGGTATTTTCATATAATGGAATATTACTCAGCTATACAGAATTATAAAATGGAAGACTTAATATGTAAATGGATGAATCTTGTAGATATACTCATAAGTGAAATAAACCAGACCTACATGTGTAACTATCATATAATCTCCCTAGTGTTAAAACTCAAAAAAATTCAAAAAAATGGACAGGCATAACACAGCTGAATGGAAATCAAGGACATAAAGTTTAAACAGTGTAGTGACTGCAAGCAGAAAATATAGGAAGCATAGGTGGGCAAAGCCATGTACTTATATACAGTGGATGAAGTAGATAATGGTCATAGGAATCTCCAAAATATTTTTGACACTGAGGATAACAATGTGTAACAGTAAAAATATGCTTGAAATGCCTGTCATTCTGGTCTGTTAGATGTGTGCTGCTTCTAATGTAATTTCAGTTACTGCTATACTCTCAAGTAAATGCTTGTTTTTACAAGAAAACAAAAAAGGTTATTGAGTGAGTGTAAGAGACTTGGGAAAATGCCGTAGGATTCACTGGCTACAATTTTGTATATACTTAGATTTCTAAACGTGTAAAAATGTGTAACTGCTTTTATCACATTCTATAGAGATTTATTAGAATATCAATGAGTGACAGAAAATAGCAATTCCAAGTTGTCTAAGATGCTTCATACTCAGAAAGTCAGTGATGTTATGCTCAAGGAACTATGTCATAGAGTAATAGTATCATTAAGCTTTTCTTATGGAGGTTTAAGAATATAACTTTACAGACTAAAATTGGAGAAAAAGAAGGGCTACAAGGAGAGCCAATGTTTTGGTCCTAGCCCTTCAAGGTCACTGAGGACTCAGGACAGAGACAATCTATACTGTAACATCCTATAACCCAGTGGTTTACTAAATTTTCTGTTCAAGGAAATTATGGGGCTACAGAGGAAAGGGACTGAAAACGTACAGTGTGTCTAAGGAGAGCAAGCTGGTCAAGCTATGGCCGTGACTCATCCAGATGGCTTATACTGGCAACAGTTCTACAAAACACTACATGGTTCCAAAGTAAATCCTGAGGGGATCTGACAGACCTTGAGAAATAGAAAACTTATATGTTTTGCTACACGGTTGTTCTTTAACTTGCAATGAAGCACCCAGCGGAAAAGTTTAACCGCAAGGCATAAAACAGAAAGTTGGATTAGCATGGTGAGCTGTAAAGGCTTAAATCAACAGCTTCCAACATTACCAGCTTTACCTATAACCCGCTGCGATTATTGAATATTTTATTATGTATACAACTACTTTCTCATAGTTCAATGAGGAAAAAAAATTTTCTTACCTATAATGATTAGAAAAATTATAATGTGTACACCTGTGCTCTGTATAACTAACTAATGAGAGGACAACAATATGCATTATATCAAATTTTGGAAATATACTAACAACATGTTTCATAACTTTCATATTGTTATTTCTTTTTTTAATTTAATTTTTTTTTCTTGTTTCAGAACTTTTGTTTGTTTATTTATTTTTATGGCTGGCTCATCCTGCCCTGAGGGCAGGGCTGGTGCAGCATGTGGTGCCGGGGATCGAACCGCAGTCCCCTGCAGCTGCCCAAGCTTTCCTAAGCAGGCTTTTTAGACCACTGAGCCATCCTGCCAGGCCCCTGTTATTTCTTATTAAATATAATAAAATAAATATAAAAAAACATTGAGAAATAGATTTTAGCCAACTGTCCCTCAGACAAACGACCTCTATGTACAACATATAATGGAAAACACCAGGTCCTCCTAATATAGCTATAAGTAAATGAATGCAACTAAAGACCACACTTACAAGTGACGTAAGTCAGACTTCCATGTATAAACAATAAAGTGTCTCCCTCTCTTTCTTGTCTGTCTCTTCATCTCTGTCTCTGTCTTTGTCTCTCTTCCTGCCTCACTCCCTCCCTCTTCTCTATGTCACATCCTTTTTATATTTGTTTTTGTTTTGTGATAAAGTCCAAGCCCAGGACTTTCAGGTTTCCAGGCAAACATTCTACCCCTGAGCAAAATTCTCAGCCCTGTACTGTCTCCCAACTGCAGGAGCAAAAAAGATCCAAATGGTGCAGTAGATAAACTGCTCAAAAGGAAAGACAAACTAAGATGGGGAAAAAGAGAAAAGAAGGAAGTGGGAAAAAGACATACACACACACAAGATACTTTGGGTAGTTATACTACTAAATGCTGTTAGTTCACTGAAAGGAACAGTTAGTGCTAATATTGTTTGAACAATTTTTCAAGCTGTGTCTGGCAATCTGGACAAATGCTCTGAAGGCAGCAATACGGTTAACTTCCTATCATCTCGTTTTGAAACTCTGTTCCATTTTTATTGTTCTTTTTCTCCTCTTTAAAATAATAAAAAAAGTTCATTTGTTCACAAGTTTGGTTCATTTCTGTTATTTCTTTGCTGTGTGTGTGTGTGTGTGTGTGTGTGTGTGTGTGTCTAGTTTTTCCATTTCTTTGTGACAGTGGGGTATAAGTTGCCTGTTACAATGTGTTTTTTTTTGTTTTGTTTTTGCTCATTTGACTTTTCATGTGTATTAGTACTTGCTTTTTGTAGTAGGGTGCTCAGGTATTTGGTACATATACATTTATGAATGTTATCTCTTCCTCTCAAAGTTTTCCCCTGATAACAATTTAGTGGCTTTCTTGATCTCTTTTGATCATTTCTGGTTTGACGATTACCTTGCCTGTGAGCAAAATAGCTCTCTCTGTTTTTTCTTGGTCCCTGTCAGTAGAATATTGTTTTCCATATTTTGATTTTCAGTCTATGAATTTCTCTTCGAGTTCAGAGTGTGCCTTGTATCAGCATATTGTTGGATTTTGTTTCTTAATCCATTCTGTGAGTCTGTTTCCTTTGGTGAATTAAGGCAGTTTAAATAGATGGCTATAACTGATGTGTATTAGCCCATCTTTGTCATGTTATTTTCCTAATGTTCATTCCTTAATTTTCGCCTCTGTTATTATTATTATTAATTATTACCATTATCTTTATTGTCATTTTTAATTGTACTGGGAATATCATTCAGGAACTTGAGCCTGCCAGACAGGTGCTTCTGCTGGTGAGCTATATCCCCAAATTTCACCTCTATTTAATTGCTTGCCCTACTTAGTGTTTTCTTTTTATTGTCGTTTTTGGAATTGTGGTCAAGATAAAACAACTTTTAGTACTCTTCGTAGGGTATGTTTTCTGGTCATGAATTTCTTTAGTTGTTCTTCGTCACAGAAGTATTCTTATTTCTCTATAAATTTTGAAAGACAGTTTTGCAGGGTGTATCAATTAGGTTGAAAATTGTTTTCTTTCAGGGCTTAGAATATTTTACTCCAAGTGTTTAGAAATCTGCTGTGATTCTGATGAACTTTCCTTTGTAGGGGATTTGTTTCTTTTCTCTAGCAGCTTTTAGTAGTGTCTTCTTTTGCTAACTTTTAGGGATCTTTATTATATGTCTGGATGTTTATTTAATTCTTTAATGCTAATTGGAGCTCTATATGCCTCACTTAACTTTATGTCAGATTCTTTTCTCATGCTTGAGAAATTTTCTGCTACTACTTTTTCAAATGGTGTTTTTTATGTTACTTGTGTTGACCCCTCTTTTTTTGTTGACTCCCATCTGTCTTATATTTTTCTTCTTTGCATCATATTGTAGCTGTTAAATTGTTATTACCCATTCCTTACTATTTTAAGAGATCGTTCCTTTCCTGATCACTAACCACAATGCTATCTTCAAGGTCTGAAAGTCTATGTTCAGTATTGTTGAAGCAGTTTTGCCAGTGCTCAATGGAATTTTTAATTTACTGGGTATCTGTTTGAATCTATTTCATGCATTCTAGTTTTTTCCTTTATTGTTCATTTAAGATTTGCATCATTTTTCTATGCTTCTTGGTTTTTTCTGTTTTCTTTTGATATGCTTAAGAACTATTTCATTATGGTTGTCATTTATTTTTTTGGAAGAGTATTATATTTTTGACAAATTATTTCTAATCTGGTTTCCTCTATACCTTCCTGAAGATGTTTCTTGATTTCAGTTGCTATCCTTTTAGAAGTTTTAGTTATGTAACTTTCAAGTTCTTCTATGTTAATGTCTCCTGGACTTGTTCTAGGTGGACTGGAGATCCAAGATCGCATTTCGCTCCTTCATCTTGACATTTTCTATTTCCAAAAGAAATTTTTATGTTGCTTTCTGTGACGTTCTTTCCAATTTTTTATAGCAGGTAGCTATGTCACTAGTATCAATGTCTCCGTAGTATCAATGTCTGCTTGTCAGGGATATCTTCTGTGTGTTGGAGATTCTTGGTTTGTATCTGTCCCAAGTTCTTGACTTTCCAATTAATTGAGAGTGGGATGTTGGTTTCTTTTTGTCTCTGTCCTCAGTCTTTAGGTGGAGGACTGCTGAGGCTCATTTCCTAGCACCTCCCAATATCGTTACCCAAGGGAGAAGAAACGATTATAGCAGACATGATATCCTAGCTACAGCAGTACAATTAGCAGTGATAATAGTACGCAAAATGTATAGATTGAGAAACTGTGGCAGCTACTGATCTACTACTTTACAGTACTGAAACAAAATCTAGTTGTATAACATAACCAATCATAAATTAGGAGTTTGTGTGTGATGTGTTTCTCCTTGATAGAGTGGACTCACCTTGGGCTCTTCTGGCTGAGTCAGTTGCTTGTTCCCATATGCTTCCTCCCCAGGAGGATAGGTCTGGCACCTGAGTTCCTCTGGCCCAGCCAGCTTTTGAGTCCCAAGTGTTCCCTATGGTGTAGGTATATGAGCCAAGTGCTGTTTTCCACTGGCTAAGTCGGTTGCTGAGTTCTAGTGTCTGCTGCACTGGCTGCACTTCCCACAGTGTAGGGGCTGGGTCAGGAACCTCTACTTGGGTTTTTCTTTCTTAAGTTGATGTAGTCAGTTAGCTATCACACTTAGAATCAGTTGACTCTAATATAGCCTGCCACATGACTGCATCAGATAAAATCATGCAAAAAAAAAAAAAATTAGAACAAGCAAAAGCAATAAATAGAATCCCAAGATGTTTTAATGTTTAGATTTAGAAAGCTTCTGAAGTCTTGTAGCATATTCTACTGTAGATTCTGACACATACACTGAATTCTTCACCCGTATTTTTGGGGGGTTGAAATTAGAATTAATTTTTGTTCAATTGTATCTCAAAGGAATTTAAGCCAAAGTACTATCTCTTGCATCTTATTTTTTTAGAGTATTCTCAAAAATATCTGATTTCAATGTTCGGTGGAATAAATAGTCTAAATCTGATATTTCAGAGGGAATTTCTTTCTTTTTTTGGATAAACACTAATTCTTATCATTGAGTAAAAATATCTACTAATGATATGAATATAATTATTGTCTCATAATTTAGTAGGTGCTAAATACACGATATTAGTTATTGTGCTACCAGAGAGAGATGTAAGAATGAAGAAATACATTTCTTTAGGCAAAATACAGTATGCCAATATCATAAATCTGCATTTAACATTTCTCAGGTGAGATTTTCTCTCCAGCTAAAATTTTTCTTCATATAAATACTAATACCAGTAGCTCTTAATATGAATACAAACAGTACCATATTGAAAAACTATCCTGAAAAGCAATAATATTCTTCTAAAAATACTTTGTGTGCTCTAAAATGTTATTCACTTAATATTCACCTTTGAGTACAGAAATTCTTTTGACTCATTCATTGCATTACGTCATTATATAGAAGACATGTTTCTAGCATTTAGCAGTTCATGAAATCTACTCATAATTTTGTCTACTTTAGTGAGCAAATTATGTGCAGGACTTTAGAAGTTTTGCTATGCTTCTAATTGAGATGTAACTCCATGACAGGTCACAAAAAGGAGTGAAATACCATGAAAAGTGGTATAAAAATGTAACAAAAATTGTTTAGTTATATTTTAAACTGATTACAAATATCTCAATAAAGTGTGTTACTCAGCGTATGGAAAACTAATACATGGTCTGGTGTGCTTGTGACAGATTTCAAAGAGAGCTATGACACAGGCCAGCAAGCCATGAATGTGAGGAGGAAGAGCTGAAATAGACCCCCCTCCCCAGGAGAGGCCTTTCATGGGTTCTGCCTCGTCATGCCCTGTGCAAGGGCAAGGCAGCTTTGGCAGGAATATGTGGGATAGACTTCCTCTTAGGTCAGGAGCCTCAAGTGACTATGTGTGCTCATCTGTGGGAAGGGACGTGCAGAAGAGCAGGGCACAGACAGATCAGGTCAGCTGCTGACAGCTCCAATTTGAGGAAGACTTTAAAAAAAATCTTGTTCTTTTTTGGGTAAATCCTGTTTCCCTAACTTGTCAGTCCCAATATAGGCTAAACCCATCTTTAGATGGATGTGAAAGAGGGGGTGGAAGCAGAGAAACTGGCTCCTGCCTCATTCCAACTTCAGGCTTAAACTGGTGTCACCACTGACTTGGGAGAGAGCACAACAACGTGGTGTTGCAGCTAGTTGGTATATTTGCTGCATTAAATTATTCTTACTAACATGGCATAGCATTATCAGCTTTTGTTTTTTATTAGTACATGTTTTCAGGAAGTTTAGTAATTCAACAGGACCGTAGAACTTTTCAATATTTTCTTCCAAGGAAAATTATGTTGTTTTCCTAAAGGATAAATAGATAGCAGAATACAAAATACATAGACTCTTAAGCTCTATGAATGTTTTTTTAAGAATTTTAAATTTTATTTATTCTTTTTTTTTTTCTTGTTTCAGAACCTTTATTTGTTTATTCACTCATTTCATGGCCAGCTTAGCCCGCCCCAAAGGCAGGGCTGGCGCAGCATGTGGTGCCGGGAATCGAACCGCGGTCCCTAAGCCACTCAAGCTTTCCCAAGCAGGGGCTTTAGACCACTGAGCAATCCCGCCAGGCCCCTGAATGTTTTGTGGTATATAAAAAAATAAAAATAATGGCACAATGAATCATTTGTATGGAAGTGAACTGTGTTATTTTCCTTACTTAATTTTATCTTATTCTTATTTTATTTTGAGTGCTGAAAACTTAGACAACCCTGCATCTAGGCATGTCTTCTACTTCTGAGCTACACCGTTGAACCCCAAGCCATAACTTTCCATGTAACTGATCTCAGAAATAAGTCTTTTTTTTTTTTTTTTTTTTTTTTTTTTGTGCGGGACCAGAGTTCTAACTCAGACCTTGCACTCCCCAGGCAGGCACTTGTGCCTTGGCGCATCTCCCCAGCCCCGGAAATAAGGCTTTTGGGGGGGGCAATAAAGCAAATGTGTTTATTAGAGTGGAGTCCAAGTCCCATGGAATTGATGGCGTTATGAGAGTGTAAAGAGCTAGATCTGTGTCTCTCCAGGGTACACTCAGGGCGCAATGAAGAAGTAGCAACATGCAAGCCATAGAGACAGCCTTCATTAGAACTCCACTCTGCTGGCACCCTGATCTCATGCTTTCAGCTTCCAGAACTGGGAAAAGCAAACTTATAGCTTTTAAGCCACCTTGTGTATGGTATTTTGTTATAGAAGCTTAAGCAGACAAATGTCCCAATATATACTGTATTCAGTAAGTGTCCACCCTGTATCCTCCTTCTATGTTTTCTGATCTTCCTGCTTTTCTTGTTCCCTCCCTGATATTCTCCATCCCTGTTTCTAACCTTCCCTTCTAATCTTCCTTCCTTCCTTCCATTTATAAAGATTATTTTAAACCCAATATTATAGTTTTCATTTTCAGGACTTATTTTGTGACTTTCTATAGTACCATATGTTACAGTCAGAGTTTTGCAGAGCAAACTTTTAATACAGACCACATAATTTTAGGACTATAACATTTACCCAAAGAGTCAAATGCAACAGAGTGTGAGGAATCTATCTACATAGCAGGGATCGAGTGGATCCAATTAAGCAACTGGATTCCACATTGCAAAAGTGCAGCTGAAGACATAAAGTCCATGGCAAAGAGCCCCACAAATCCATCTGTAAGCCTGAAGATCATGACAATATCTCATGCAAATTTACTTCAAGCATTTGTGCTAGGAAGGCCCAAAGGTCAGTGGAGAGTCTGCACTGGAGCCAGGAAACAACACTTGAAGGCAGGCCCAGAGCTTCCTGAGAGGAACTGCAGTCATAGCACCAGGAGGCTTCAAGCTCCCCAAATGGTGAGAGTAGCCAGGTTCATATGTGGAAAGCCAGGGCAATAAGCTTCTCCAGGAAAATAAACAGCACAGCATCTTCCCCTCTAGTTTTCTTCCTTATGCTGTAAGAAATAACCCTCAGGTAGGTCTTCTGTGCCCACTCTCATGCTGATTCAGTTCAGCTGGGTATGAAAAGCTGACAATCTACCGCAATATGCATACATTTTTGCTTTAAAGTATTTATATGCAAATCTGACAATTAGTTAATTTACCACAATACACATAAATTTTTGTTTTAAAGTATGTGTCTTAGCCTCTATCTTATTGCTGGGACAAAATTCCAAAACCCATAATTTAAAGGAAGAGCAGTTTATTTTGTCCCCCAGTTTCAGTTTCAAGACAGGAACAGGATGGAGGAAAAGATGTTCGCCTCATGGCAGCTGGAAAGTAGAAAGCCAAAAGAGGGCCCCAGGATTAAATGTGTCCATCCAGGTCACATGTCCACTCACTGGCGTCTACCAACCAGGCCTGCTTTAGAAAACCGGAGTTAGCTCTAAACATCAGTGGATCAATATCCCAAGTACAGGTTCCAAATCTACTCACTCTTAAAAACATGAAAATTTGGGGAATATTTTGCACCTAAGCCATTATGTTCCATGCTTTTCTCTAAATGCTCATGTCCATCTCATTAGGCAAAATTTAGTCTCCTGTCACCAAAAATTCAACAGTTCCAACATTAGTTAAAAGTTCATATCCAAAGTCTCCTCTGAAACGCAAAGGGAGCTCTTAACCACGAGCCTCTGTCAAAACAAAACAAAATAAACCAAAAACAAACAAACAAACAAAGAACTCCTACCAAAATACAATAGCACAGAGTACACAGTGCTACAAAAGGTAGAAGTAGGAGAGTAGACAGGAATCGGATCACAGAAATGGTAAAAGTCCACAGCACAAATACTAAATCCTGTTGCAGCCACAATGGCCACTTTCCTATGGTGGCTCCACTCCTTGTCATTTCCTTCAGCAGATGTTGGCATCTCCAGCTTCTAGTAGTCTCTGCTGCAGCTTTGCCATCCTCTCCCAGATTTACTCACTGTGCTTTTGGGGAAACACTACCTACCCTC
>PVJA010031108.1:0-25159 GCA_004027025.1 Myocastor coypus | reverse complement strand
AGGAAATGCCTCTGTGTAACAAAAGTTGTCCTCCACATTCCAGCATATTTCACTTTGTTAGTTGCCCAGGTCATAGTTCCTGTTCCAGTTCCAGTTGCTTCTGGAAACTGGAACTTAGAAACAGCTGACCACTGTGTCACATAGGTGGTCACTATGACATACACTGTCTTAACCAATCCCCAACTGACAAGGCTTTCTTCCTCTCTACCTTCTGCTGGTTTATCTCATGTAATCCCTACACCGCCTGACATCAGGGCCTGATATTCTGGGAATGAGCCTGGTCGGTGCTCATCAACATAAATAAATCTGCCTCTAAATCCTAGGTATAATTTTGGTGTTTCTGCTCACCATTGCATCTATACTGAAGATGTGGTAAAGATTTTGGTTTTCTGTGATTGTTCCCTAAACAAAACAACGATCTACGTATTTTTATATTGTATTAGGCATTACTAGTGACCTAAGATAATTGAAAGTATACAGGAGGCTGCAAACAGGCTATATAAAAATACTGTACTGTATTATATAAGATTTATGAGCACATACAGATTTCAGTATCTGAGAAGTTTCCAGAACCAGTTCTACAAAGATTCCAAGGAGCAACTTTTCTGTGGGCTTATACACCCTCACAAACTTCGAAGCATGATTTCCTTTCCTAATACAGTAAATTTCTTCAAGTGTACTGGATGACCAAACAGTGAGCACTGTTGAGCAGAGTGACTATCCAAACATAGCCTCTTGGGTCATGGTTATAGCTCAGTGGCACAGCACCTGCATAGCAAATGTGAGGTTCTGAGTTCAACTCCAGGTACCAAAACACAAAAACAAAAACAAAAAATTCCTCTTTCATCTCTGAGCCCTGTGCTCAGACATAGGGCTTAGTGAGAGACAAAGACTGAGATTCGGATGTTCAGCAGGCTGCATAGACCCCTTCTCAGTGCTTGCTGGGGATGGCACAGTGGGCAGCTGTAGACAGGCACATTGCACCTTTCTTCTCTCACAGGGATGCTCCATTGTCCCACTGGATATCACTTACAATACACAAGCTCAAACATAATAAAATTAGAAGATTCCAAGACAGTGGTAGCAGAACACTAAACAAAATTCAGGATCCTCTGATGGGTCTCAAGGTTGCAAATCCATGAAGCCACTCCTATAGAGTCAAGCTGAATGCAGTCAGGAGCCACTGGCTGAGAAACAGAAGGGACAACCTTGACTGAGATAGCATCTGCTCAGCTTGGAGTCAGGGCATTGTCTATGGACCACTGTCTTTCTTAGTTTGCTTTCTGAGCAGTTGGATTTATTTTTTTTTTCTCCTGGGAAAGACAAATTGGACTGAAAACTTGCTCTACTGACTTCATGAGATCTAACGCAGGGCACTGGAAGATTCTTTTGAAATGATAGGCTTCCTAGAAAATCCAAAAAATAATAAAAAAGTTTCCCTGCTTTCTCTTACAATCAGGAGGCTTATTAAGAAGCCAAGTACTGCCGGGCGTGGTGGCTCACGCCTGTAATCCCAGCACTTGGGAGGCTGAGGCAGGAGGATTGGTGCGAGTTCGAGACCAGCCTGGGCTACAAAAGTGAGCTCAAGGCCAGCCTGAACTGCATAGCGAGACCCTGTCTCAAAAAGACAAAAAAAAAAAAAAAAAAAAAAAAAAAAAAAAAAAAAAAAAAGAAGCCAAGTACCCAAAGAGGAAGAAGTAGGAGTGGAGGGCTGAGTTGTAAATGATTCTAAACACATGAATGGGTATGCCAAACACCAAAATGCATGAAAATCTCTCACAATTCCTGTCCACAGCAGTCAGCTCTACTCCTGCTTGTGTGGTTCTCACCATGATTTTAGGGAATGGGACTGTTCAAAGGTATTCCTCAAAACTTCTAAATTTTGCATATGAATTTAAATTACTCCGCAGCTCAGAGACAACTAAACACTTAAAATTTGAAGCAGAACTTGACATCTAAGGAGAACAGCAGTAGGCTGCTAATTAACAACAGTTGCCTGATTTATTCCTTTGTGCTAACAAAATGTCTAGTTTTACATATATATATGCATATGTATATAATCAAATATGCCACGTGTCCCTCTTGAACAGGCACATTTTTCCTTATACCTTTGTATGTGCTTGCCTCATTTCAACTGTGGTCAAAATGGCAGAGGAGTCAAGAACAGCAGGGAGAAAAACCCTGCAGAAAGCTAGGCCTGAGTTAATGAGACAAGACCCATCAAAGGTTAGAATCCACATAGACAACTTTCAGAGACACGCAGAACAACAGATCCTAGGATTCCCTTTTGGAGAACCTGGTAGTTATTCGTTCTCAAATTCACAACCACATTCCCCAGTAGGCATTTTAGGGCATTCACTGGTCCACCTGCTGAAGAGAAAACAATACAAGTTTAAAAACATCCATTCTGATTTCAGTTAATCCGAATAAATGGAAACAACAGTAGAAGAAGCTGTGTGTCAGGTAATAGAAAATCGGAGCCTGGATAACTGTTGAAAGAGATCAAGTGTCTCTTGCCAGTGTACCAAGGACTGTTCTGGACATTTCAAATCTACTGATGAATTATGTCATAATGATAGAAATAGAGATAAAATGCATTAATCATTCCTTATGTACTGCTCTAAAAATTTATCGTGACAATTTTCATTATACCAGGAAGGACTGAGGCCAAATGAATTTAATGACAGGAGGGATTTCAAACAAACTAGCGATAGTGTAGATTCAAACCTCTACCAAACAGTAGTGGTCTAGAGGCAAAGCGGGGAGAAGATAGCAAAAGTTCTCTGCAGGATCCACACCATTATTATAAAATGGATGCTGATCACTTAACCTCAAAATGTGTCACTGTACCTCCTTGGCCCACAAGCTTCCAAGGCCTGATCTTTGGAGTTGTGTGAATGGTAGGAGCCCTGGGGCTGTAACTGGGGCTGCAGGCTCCCCTCAAAGCTGAGCACTACTGTAGTTGGTAGGAGTTATGGGGAAGGGACAGTAGTAGTTCATATAGTTATTAGAATAAGAACCAGAAAGCCAGGTGGACCCTCTAAAGCTTGAAACTTTTATAGGTAAATGGATGCAACTTGAGAACATACTGGTAAGTAAAATAAAATAGACCCCCATGTGCAAACATCATATTGTAATCACCTGTGTGAGAAGCTAAATGAGTAGACAAAATTCATAATGTACAATAGATATTGTGAATTGAAAATAAAATGTTGAAAAGAGAAACATAGGAGGAAATGAACAGGAAATGAATATAAGTAGGTATGGATATACAGGTATAAATACACATATTTCCATAGACATAAACATAGAGATACAGACAAATGAGATAGTTAAGAGAGTTACACAAACACCTGGGATCTCATGTTATTAAAGAGCTTCTGCATATTAGGAGAAATCATCAACAGAGTCCAAAGAGCACCAACAGAGTGGGAAAAATTTTATTAAATTTTCCTTCAGACAAAGGACTTCTATCAAGAAGTATAGACTAGTACAATTGCTGTCAGTGGGGATATTTCTCAAAAAACTAGGATTAGAGGTCCCATTTGACCCAGCTATTCCCCTCCTAGGTATTTTTGAAAAAGAAATGAAAACATCATACCACAGTGGTATAGGTTCATCCATGTTTATAGCGGTACAATTTTTCATTGCCAAATCTTGAAAACAACCCAAATACCCAACAACTGAGGAGTGGATAAAAAATAATGCGGTGTTTTTATACAGTGGAGTACTACTATTCAGCTATAAAAAAGGCTAAACTTGAGATATTTATAGGGAAAATGGATGCAAATTGAGACTATACTCATAAGGGAAATAAATCAGACTTGCACACGCAAACATCATATTGTCTCCCTGGTGCAAGAAGATTAAAGAGTAAATCATATCCAAAATGTACAAGAGATATTGTTACATGGGAAGAAGCTATTCAAAATGAAGGAGAAACTGGGATGGGGGAAGAAGAAAGGAAGGAAGGGGAAATGAATATATATATATATATATATATATATATATATATATATATATGATAGTTGAGATATTTATTCTATTCATTGCTATCAGTTAAGTGAAAAAAGTTTTATGCCTGTATTGTTTGATCAATTATTCATTCCTGTATCTTATAATATGAGCAACTACTTTGAAGATTACAATATATAAAATGTTAGCCATTGTTATTCTCCTACAATCATGTTTTGAAAATTTGCACCAGTTTTTTCTCTTTAGAATGAAAAAAATACATAACTATAGTTTCTTTCAGTTCAGTGAAAGGAAAGATTTGCATTAACATTACTTAGACAATATCTGATGCCTATATCTTATTGTCTTCATCACTCTTCTCTCGTTGCTAGGACAAACACTCAACACTCAAAATGAAAGAAGGAAAGGTTTACTGAGTTCACAGCTACTGGAGGTTTCAGTCCCTATTTAGCTAGCTCCAAGGCAGAGTGGCACATGGCAGAGAACAATCCTTCATGGCAGTGGCAAAGAGCAAGAGAGCAAAGGGGAGGAGTAGCAGCGGCTCAAGCAGCGAACTTCTTTTCCTTCATTACACTGAAATACAAATTACCTGCCCCAGGGCAGGTGCAGCACCCACACTCACAATAATCAATCACAAATTCCAGAAGCCACTCCATGACTGCATGAGGCTTTCGGGGGACACCTAGACACAAACCATAACAGAAATTAAATGCTATAGCATATAGCCAGAACACATACATTTTGGCATAAAAAATGGGTTTGATTTATTGCTGCAACCAACAAGTACTTACCAAACCTCTGTTAGGTACTAGTCATAGTTCTGAGCACAAAAGTGAGCAAGATAGACAGAGCTCTGCCTCTGATGGGGCTTTTTTCTTCCTGATGGTAGTGGTGGGGACCATTTTAAAACATGAATAAACAAACAATGAAACTCCAGATGTAAATAATGGTTCTGAAACTATAATGGAGCCCCAACAGGACATTTATAATGAGACTGAATATTAAGAAGAGGTAGGGCCTGTGAAGACCAGGCCCATGGCAGACAGGTCAGCTGGGCAGAGATGGTGTGCACTGGTAAGAAGACTCTTACAGTTGTCCAAGCAAGAGATGAATCTCAAGTGGTAGGGTGGCATAAGGGACTCAATGCATGTAGGGCATGTTTCAGAGGTAGAACTGACAGAACATGCAGAGAGGGACTGAATATGCTACTGATGGTGAAGGAAGTAAGATCTAGGCTAACATTTTTATTTTTTAATATGAGCAGTTAGGCATTTGATGAGACCTAAAAGATAGTGCATGGCTGAAGAAAGGGCAGTTTGAGATAACATGCATTTTAGTTTTTACTTGACATTATTGTGGAGATGCCTATCAGTTGGTCTAGAGTTCCACAAAGTACCGAGGAAAAGCTAGAGATCTCAAAGCTACTGGTACCAGGTGGAGAGCGGGATTAAGTAACAATGGAGAGCATGTCCCCAGGAAAAAAGGAGCCAGGAAGGAGCCAGAAGCACTCCAAATTACCTTTGGGGTCCTGAAAGGAGGGAATACTCCAGACAAGACACCAAGAATAGCAAACAGCTTGGTGAGAGAACCACAGAGAATAGTGTTTATGGTAAATGTGCTCAAGAAAGGGTGGGAAGTTGTAAAGGGAAAACAACCAGAAAAGTGCTTTGCGGCACACAAGTATGAGTGCATTAAATCACATGAGACTATGAGCCTGGGCCTGTTGTAGTCAAGGTTTACAAAGAAAACAATTTAAGGAAAATAATTTAGTACAGGACGCATAATGCATAGGATTATTTTATAGTAGTCAGCCAAGCAGTCAAACAGTTAAAGAGTGCAGGAAATCTGTCCACACACTAAGATCCAGATAACCCAGCTGAGGGGCCTGGATCGCACTGCAGTGTCTTGCATGAGTTTAGCGGAAGACCTAGAGCTCATAACAAGGTTCCTCATGAGTCCAACTGGAAGCAAGGAGCCCATGACAATGTCTCATGTAAGTCTGCTCCATAGAGCCTAGCTCATATCAGGAAAGCCAGCATGACAAACTCCTCCAGGAGAACCAGCATCCCCAGCAGAACCAACAGCCCCCTGACAACTCCTCTTCCTCCTCTTCCTCCTCCTCCTCCTCCTCCTGCTTCTCTTTCTCCTTCTCCAGTTCTCCCATTCACTTTGTGGGCAACAATCCTCAGGTAGACCTTCGACATCTAGCATCACACTGATTGAATTCAGCTGGGTGATGCAAGTTGGCCTCCTGTTGTCAATCACCTCAGGGCAAAATTCTCAAACTCAAGTCCTTAAGCCAATGCGTCCAACTAAGGGAAGGCAATGGAAACCAATATCCTTTGGCTTAAAGTGGTGAACCACTTATACCACAAGGTAGATACAATTATCCCTCCATGTTACAGATGGGAACTGTGAGGTCCAGAATGTTGAAGTTAGAAGCCTCTTGGTGGGCATTTGGTCCTGAGATTTCTCTCTTTCTATGTAATTTCCCTGGGTGAACTCATTGTGTTCTAAGGTTTAAAATAGCATATCAAGCTGATAATCCCTGAAATTAGATCTGCCTCCAGAGTCTCTTCCCTGGATGGTGGACTATTTCCTACTACATACCCTCCATCTCTACCACAGTGCCTACCAAAAATCTGTCTAAAACTAGGTTTCATATACACTCCAAAACGTTTTTATCACCTATTCTTCTCCTTTTTGAAAAATAGCACCACAGTTTCTCAGTTGTGTCGTTTTAGAGATTTTCTTCATTTTAGTCCCTAGACCTCATCCATCCCTGACTCATTTCTTACATTCCTTTATATTAATAAATTAATTAACTATTATTTTTTTATACTAAGAATTGAACTTGGGCTTTCCAGGCAAGTGCTTGTGCCACTGAGTTCTATCCCTGGCCCAAAACTCATTTCTTCTGCGTCCTAAATTTCTCTTGAATACATTCATGTTACTCCATCCTTGCTGTCACCTTCTATCCATCTAAATGGCCATTAATCTTCTACTGGGTAAGCACAGTGGTTCCCTAAGTGGTTTTCCAGAATTTACTATTAACCTCTCCACCCTACAACCAGAATGATTTCTTAAAAAAGTAAAGTGGACCGGGCATGGTGGAGCATGCCTGTAATCTCAGCACTTGGGAGGCTGAGGCAGGAGGATTGGTGTGAGTTTGAAAACAGCCTGGGCTACAAAAGTGAGCTCAAGACCAGCCTGATCTGCCTAGTGAGACCCTGTCTCAAAAAGACAAAAATAAATAAATAAATAAAAAGAAATAAAAAATAAAATAAAGTGTAAAGTGGATAGCATGCCATTGTTTAAAAAGGCCTACCTTAAAAGATTTTAAAAACGGAAATCTGAAGTCTTTCCTGTCCTGACTTATATTCTATCTAGTCCTATTGGTCATATCACCATTATCCTAAGCTGTCTACCCATCCCCCCCCTGGCAATCTCCTTTCATCACCCTTTTTCCTTTTTTTTATTTTAATTTTAGTATGGAGTCCACAGGTTCTCACTGTGGAGAGTGGGCTTGTGGTGATTCTCCTGTTTTCAGCCTCCCAACCGCTGGGATTGCAGGCACGTGCCACCATGCCCAGTCTCAATCACCAAACTCAATCACCAGCAAGCCCCAGGGGCAGGGCTGGCATGCCAGGGATCAAACCTTGGCTACTGTGCTCTGCCCAAGCAGACACTTTAGCCCATTGAGCTATCTGGCCAGCCCAACTTCTTTCACTTCTTTTTTTTTTTTCTCTTTGTCTTTGTGAGACAGGGTCTCACTATGCAGTTCAGGCTGGCCTTGAGCTCACTTTTGTAGCCCAGGCTGGTCTCGAACTCACACCGATCCTCCTGCCTCAGCCTCCCGAGTGCTGGGATTACAAGGGTGCGCCACCACGCCCGGTTCTTTCACTTCTTGATTGTAACAAGTAATCAAGAACTGCATCTTACATCCAGAACTTTTTAAAAATTACTTTTAATAAGAAAAAACAGGGGCGGGGAGATAGCTCCATGGCACAAGCGCCTGTTTGAACACTGGTCCCATGGAAAGTAAATAAATGAATAAACAAACAAACAAACAAAATAACAATAAGACAGTTTCAAAACATGTTATTAGAAGAGTCACAGTAATTATACAATGCATATTGTCTTCACAGTTGTTCAGAGTACAAGGCGCAGACATCATAAATTTTCTAAACACTATTGGTACAAATATATCTTCTCATTGAACTAAGAGAAAGTAGTTGTATACATAGTCCAATATTCCTTAATAGTAGTGAGTTATTGGCAGAACTGCCAATGTTGGAAGCTATTAACTTCAGGCTTTTATAGTTTAGTATACTAATCTGGCTTTACCTTTTATGCCTCATGGTTAAACTTTTCTGCTGGGTGGTTAAGGTCAACTTAAAGCAAGAACTATATAACAAAACATGTAACTTTTGTATCTGACAAGGTCAGTCAAATCCCCTCAGGATTTACCTTGAAACCATGTATAGCATTTTGTAGAACTTTTGTCAGTGTCAGCCATCTGGATGAGTCATGGCCATAACTTGACCAGTTTGCTCTCTGTGAGCCTGAGAGAATGTTTTCTCTCTAGGTAACTCTCCTTAGGCACACTATACATCATTTAACCCTTTCCTTTGTGGTCCCACAATCTCCTTGAATGGAAAATTTGGGACACCAGTGAGTTATAGGATGTTACGGTACAGGTTCTATTATGTCCTAAGTCCTTAATGACCTTGAAGGGCTAGGGCCAAACTATTGGCTATCCTTGTAGCCCTTCCTTTTCTCTAATTTTTTGGCCTGCAAACTTAAGTTTTTAACCCTCTGGAAGAGAAGTTGAGTGATACTATTACTCTATAACATAGGTACCTGAGCTTAACATCACTGTCTTTCTGAATATCAAATGCCTTAGACAACATGAAACTGGTATTTTTCATCAATCACTCATATATTAATAAATCCCTAAAGAATGTGATAAAGAAAAAGTTACACAGTTTTACACATAAATTTAGAAGTCTAAGCACAAAATTGTAGCAGGTCAATGCTATGGCATTTTCCCTTCTCTCTTATCTTTTATTATCCTTTTTTCTTTTCTTTTAAAACAAACATTTAATTGAGAGAGAGGATAGTATAGTCTCCCTAGTGTAAGAACTCAAAAGAAGAAATAAAAATGAAAAGCCATAACACAGCTGAATGGAAATCAAGGGCTAAGAATTAAACAACGTCGAGACAGCAAGCAGAAAAGTTAGGAAATTCGGTAGGGGCAAAAACATTCATTTATGTGCAAAGGATGAATTAGACAATGGTCCTAAAAATCTCCAACAGGTTTCTGACACTGAGAATAGCAATGTGTAATACTAAAACCATGCTTGGAATGTCTGCCATTGTAGTCTATTAGATGTGTGCTGCTTACAATTATCACTTCAATTATTGCATCCAGAACTTTGCCTGTGGAATGTTCTCCTGCCTCTCTTCCAGTAGCTAGTTCCACATTCCTTAGATTTTCTTTCACATCCTCAGAGGAGGAATTTCTCATTACTTTCCCCACGGATGGCTCTTCTCCTGTGGTCTAGACACAGTTTTCACGACCCTCAAGGACTCACAGACTGGAAGATCTGTCAGCAGTGTGGTCATGTGAAGAGATAGTGGCATCTCTGGCAGGTAGAGGCCAGTTGCAGGTCACTGGTAGCACTGCCCTTTGGATTAAGGCAGATCTTGGGGCCAGCGAGATAGCTCAGTGGTCTAAAGCACCTGCTTAGACAAGCTTAGGCAACCACATGGACCACAGTTCGATCCTTGGCACCACATGCTGTGCCAGCCCCACCCCCAGGGCAGGCTGAGCCCACCATAACATACACACACACATACGTACATACAATTTAAAATGGAGCAATTAAAAAAAAATAAAAGAAAGCAAGACAGATCTTGTGGGATACTGAATTAGTTCTTGCAAGACTGGATTGCTATAAAAGAGCTTCTCATCTTGTGATAGCTTCCTACTTCAAGATATGTCCTCTCTCAACTACATTCATTCTATTATTGCAATGACATCCATCTAACATGAGGTCCTTCCCAGAGACAATGTCTTTAAACTGACAAAACTATGAACTAGGTAACTCTTTTCTTTATAAAATATCACCTCATGTATTTCATTATGGTAACAGGAAAAATAAGCATTTTCTGTGTGTGTTTCTATTCACTTATTCATATCCTTATTTCTCCATGTTGGCATCATTACATTCCAATTTGTAATTGTATATTTTATTTTCTAACTTAGTTATTAGCAGCATCCTTTGATACTGGACTAAGCTCTTATGTATTCATAACTGAATTCTACAAGAAATTTAGAGAAGGTCTAACACCAATTCTTCTTCAGTGAAATTGAAAGGGAGGCAGTTACCCCACAATCTTTCCTGGAGACAAGCATTACCCTGATACCAAAACCAGAGAAGGACTCAACCAGAAAAAGTAAGGGTATGAGATAAGTTAAAAGAGGTCCATAGCCAATCTCCCTAAGGAATATAGATACAAAATCCTCAAGAGAACAAAAACTTACTTTCATTTGTGTTCCTTTTTTAAAAAATGAGGAAAAGGTTTATTTATTATACATATTGTAGAGGTTTCAGTGCAAAATCATCTGGCTTCAGTGCAGGGTGGCATGGCAGAAGGCCAAGTGTTCATGGTGGCTGAAGACAGCAAAAGTCATAAGAGGAAAGAACCTATTTTCATCTTTATTCCTTAAGTTTTATCTTTGGTATTTTGTACTGTATACACATGTAGCTGGTGCTCACAGCATTGCTGGATACTTACTGAAGCACCCTGAGCCAGGAAGTGGCAAAGCCGAGGCAAGTGAGAGTAATTAGGATGTCTATATGACATCTTGAAACACTGTTCTATTCTGATTCATTATCTCCTCTGAAAAGGAATACTCCAGTATTTATAAATAACCCTTGAAGCCTGTGCAGTCTGCCATGGGCAAGAATTTACTCCTGGCATTGCCTATTTCCTCAGTCCCTTCACAGAAGACCTGTGTTGGAGGTTCTGAGCTCTAGAATGCCTTCTGGCATTTTCTGCCCAGTGAACCCATCAGTTCTCATTTGCTTGAGAAGAACAAAAAGATATAAATTGCAAAAGGCCTGCTTGCTCATTTCTAGTGAAAGGCATGTGCTTGCCCAGGGATTCCTTTGACTGCCTCTGCAAGGGGATAAGGAAAATTTCCAAAGGGGCTGCTTTTGCTGCACAGTATGGCATTATACTGGCTGCCTAGACATGGCACAAGAAGAGACCTAAGGCAGCTGCCATGTCTAGCTCTGGGGACAGTAGGAATGGATGGATGGGGGGAGTGTAGGCCTCAGAACACAGCATGAAGAGATGAGATGAAATGCAGGATCTCACTGTAATTCAGCTTACAGCCAAGTGGTTGCGTCCTGGCAAAAGTGATAAGCTGAAGTCAGTGTGGGGCAGACGGGATACCCGCCTCCTGGAGGTGTATCCACAAACAGTTGTTTCTGGAGCACTGGGAAAACCCAGGAGACTGGTCCTGGAAAATCTGGAGATAGAAAAGAATTCTGGGATATCAGAAATACCTTGAGTTTGGGGATAGAAAAGGCCTATGTCAGAGTCGATGCTTCCCATTTCCAGGTGTATGTATTTAGGTCATTTCTCTGAGCATTGGTTTTCTTAAGGATCAAATGGCAAGGAACACACTACCTGCAGAGGGCATAATGATGAACAGATACAATGTGCAGAAGGCAAAACCCACTAGGGCAGAAGCAGGTGTTTGGTGGACTCTCATTGTTGTGAGTTATTTGAGATGTCCCCTTAAGACCTCGTGTGCTCATAGGTGGGGACTTTGGGAGGTGGCTGAATCGTGTGTGATACTGGATTAAGAACATGGCCATTGGATTGTGCCACTGATTGATTCAACCAAGTTCTGAATGTGGGTATTGAAAAGCCCTAGGCTGGGTGCGGATGGCATCAGCCAGTAGGCTTGTAGCCTAGATGGAACATAAAAGGCAAGATGAAGGCAAGCTTGCTGCTTCCTGCCTGTCTTGCCATGTGTTGTTTCTCCTCTTCCATAGACCTCTGATATCCTTGCCTGCCTTGGAAAGTGATGACTATAAAATGAAATCTTCATAAACTGTGAGCTAAAATAAACTCTTCTCATTTAACTTTAGGTGTCACATAAGTTGACCCAGTAAAGAAAAAAGTAACTAAAGGAACCTGTCGTTGGCAGCTATTCATCCTCCATTTTTTTTTAAGATTCTTGCTATGCAGTTCAGGCTGGCCTTGAACTCACTATGGAGCTCTGTCTGCCTCAAACTGAAAGCAATTCTCCTGCCTCAGCCTCCTGAGGGCTGGGATTGTAAGTATGTACTACCTCATCCAGCAATTGGCAGCTAATTACACAACAGGGTTGTGAACTGAACCTCAAAAGGAACTGGCCTGGGTAACCAGAGTAAGTGTTCTGGAAATAATGCAGAGGTGAGGAGATTTTCTGAGATGATCTTGGAGGTCAGGACCCAAGCTTATCAGTAGAATCTTGGCCAGCAGGAAGAAAAAGCCTTGCTTGCCCTCAGTGATGAACCCCTGGATGGTTTTTTCTCTGAACTCTGCCAGATTGCATAGGGTGAGATATTGGCCTGAGCCTGGTGCAGTGAGGATCAAAGTGAACTGAGGATTGGGTAGTACAGGGCTCAGATTTGGAAGATTCTATTCATTGTTATGTTATTTATTCTATCAACAAACATTCAAGGATTTTCTTCAATATGCTGATCCTTTTATTTGGAACTTTTTCATTTATCTTTTCACTTATTGGGAGAAATTTGCTATGTATCATCTTTGCAGAGGAGCTTGTGCGGAGTCCACAAACACCGAGTGGAATAGGGCACAACCCTTGCTCTCAGCTACTAGGGATATTAGGATCAGGTGGGAGAATAGATAGGGTGAGAGGGAAGTAATACCACATTCCTCAGAGACTATCTCCTGAGTCTCTGGGACACCTCTGCAGCGTACAGCCATGTGGTCTGGGTTGTCATGGCAAGTTGCTGGCCTTGTTTTCCTCAAGAAGTTGCAAGCATCAAGGGTAAAGTTCTGAGCAATGCCCGGACAACATGCTCACAGTAAATGTAGGTGACAGTGAGGTGGTGGTGACGGAGATGGCAGTGCTGATCACAGGATTGACAGCGATGGTAAGAATGGTGATAGTTCAGGGGCTGGTGATGCAAACGATCATGATGTTTGTGATGATGACAATGACGATGGTGATGGTGATGCCAGGAAGAGAGAGACAAAACAGAAAATTGTGGGAGAGACAGTAAGGAAAGGCATTCCAGAGAAGACCCTTCAGTCTTAGAGGATGAATAAGGAGTCGTCAAAGACGAAGTAGGAATGGGGACTCCTGACAATGAGAGCAGCATATGCGAAGCCTAAAGGCATGCCATGTCTGCAGTGACTACTTGGGAACAGCGTGCCTGACTGAATCATAGCCTTCTTTTGTTACACTGAAGAAAGATCTAGTTTGTCACTGAGATCTTCCAGGTTGACTGTCACTCACCAAGTCCACCATGAAGGAAGGGAAAGTTTTCTGAGAAATGTGTTCCCATATAGCTTGAAGCTCACCTTCTGTCCCTTTCTTGGGCTGGGAAGTTGGACCAGACTCTTGCAAATATTTATGTTGGAATATTTGGAGACAGCACAAGATTTGCAGATATTTTCATAATCTCTTTCACGGTTTACACAGAATGCCACTTGCTTCTGTCTTCTGTAAAGGAAAGGCAGATTTTCATGAGATGGGTATACATGAAGGGAAGGAGGTCGCACAGGTTTTTTATTGACAAAGGCCTGCTGTGGAGATTATGAACACTGAGCTATTCTGACCTGACAGAACAAGTTCTAGGTACCTGAATGCCCTGCTCTGCAGCCTCCTGAAGACTTCCTCCTTCATTCTCTCTCATAAACCTCATAAAGTTCCAGTTAAGGGGGGAGGGTGTTTACTTCCCACTGCAAATGGGGAAACAGAAGAAAGGCTGTGAATCCACTAAAATGTACACAACCATTACTTGGAAAGTGACAAGGAGCAGATTTACCTTCAAGGATGAACAAAAGGAAGCTTTGCGGAAGTCTGACTTTAATACAAATTAAACAAAGTTTGCAGTTTTAATATTACGCTACTAATGATTTATATCAGCTCCTAGGAATTGTGCATGCCTATCGTCTTCTGCCATTACGGCAGAGACAGGGCACTGGGCCCACATTTAGCCTTGCGTGGATGCATCACTTCTGGGATCTTGTTCCTTAACTCCATTTTCCTAATCCTACCTACAGCTATGTCATTTCAGGGTAGCCTTGAAGCCACCAAATGGCACACATGAGGGACAGAGGAAGCCTGACCTTCTGAGGCATCTTGTAGAAAAAAAATAGGCTAGACCTCTGAGGCCAGATCATACACCTTATGGGAAGCTCAGGTGGGCCCTGAACCCTGGTCAGGCTGGCTCCAAAACTGGTTCCATGGCTCACTCAGTGGATTTACTCTTCTCCAGATCATGAATTAGACATGTTCCTCAGATATCTCTGGGCCTCGAAGGATCTCTGAGGGACTAAGAAACATGGAGACAAAGGATTTCCAGAGCATAGTAGACATAAGGCATAGAAATCAGGGTGCAGGAAAAAAAAATTGTTGTCAGACTTCACAGGAACTTGAATGTCTTGCAGGGAGTTTGTCCTTTAACTTGAAGGCAAAGAGAAAACCATGACAATGTTTAAATAGGACAGACTTGGGAAAATGTTATGCAGAGAACTTCAAAGGAAAAAGCACTAATTTGGAGCAAGAGAGAAGGGCCTAGATGCCAATGTGTGATTGGGAACTGAGGACTGAAAACACTTCTAAGTATCAATAGTGAGATTCAGAGCAGTTCAGCAGGCATTAAAGTGAATTTCAGGTTGGGAGTGGCGCAGTCTGCTTTCCGTCTTCCCTTGAACAATGAGCCCTCCAGGCTCCACATGCTTGTTTGATGAAACACCTCAGAGAAGAAGCCTGAAGTCCTTTGAGGATGCACAAAGAGAAGAGAAATTAGAGGGACACTGAGAACGCAATTTCTAATACTTTTCTTTTAAAATTATGTTCTAAAGTTCTAAGGGGAAAGAAAATCTCACAGTTTCATTATACTTACAAATGTCCCTATGAAAATCCTTTTTTCTGTATTTGATTGATCTATTCTCAGAAAGCAAGATGACTTTTCAGTTAATTTAACTTAGTTTGGGGTTTTGTTTGTTTGTTTTATTTTTTAGTTTTCGGCTTTGAGGCAGGATTTCGCTGTGTTGCCCAGGAGTTTCAAACTCCTTGCTCCAGTGCTCTTCCTGTCTCAGCTCTTCTCCTACAATAGTTAGGACTATAGACACGCACCACTGTACCAGCCCAGAGAGGTTTGAGAAACAACATAATTATACAGCGTAGTTTCTTTTTCACCGCTAGGACAAAATACGTGACACTTACATCTCAAAGAAAGAAAGTTCTGACATTCCCAGTTCTGCCAGTAATCCATTGCGACTATGGAATGCTGGACTATGTATGCAACTACTTTCTCTTAGTTCAATGAGAAGAAATTTTTCTACCAACAATGATTAGAAAAATTATTGTGTCTACATCCTGTGAGCTGTGTAACTACTATGAGGACAACAATACGCATTGTATCAATTATTGGTGTAGAGGTAAGGAACTAGTATCTTAAAAAGTGGAGAATATTAAACAAAGCTCAGGGACATCTGTAATGGGTTACTTGGGGATACCTAAAAACCTAGGATTCAAGGAGGCAGATAACCCTTTATTCTAATGGCTCCTCAATTGTTGTCTTTTCCCTTGCTTGGGATGTTACTGGTTGTTTTCTCCCCTGCTTGGAATGTTTTCAATTAGCATTTGTACTAACCTAATGTTACATAAGTGGTAAAAGAGGTAGTGGTCTCTAGTTTGTATTCCCCAAAACAGTCATGCAAATTCCTTAGCTTGCCCTTTAGTACTCAATAAAAGTAAGATCCTTGTGTGGGTCTGGACTCACTTTGAGAGAGACAAATCTCACTGAGTCCTCTGAGCTACCTTCATTGGGTCTTCTCGTCATTTCTTTTGGCACCGACACAGAACATTACAACAACTGGGAATGTACTACTAATATGTTTTTTTTTTGGGGGGGGGGAAGGTTTATATCAGCTTAGTTTGCAGAAGTTTCATTCCATAGTCATGTGGCTCCAAAGCAGCATGGCATAGTATAAGGATATCACAGAGAAGATGGTCTTCGCATGGGAGACAGAAAACACCAAGAGCAAGTCACCCTTTCCCTTTTATTCTATCCAAACTATAGGCTGTTAGAGTGGTGCCACCCATACCCAAGCTGAGGTTTTTGTTATCAGTAAATCCATCCAACTACACAAAGAATTAGTGCAATGCCAGTCAGTGGAGTAACTTCATAGCAAAACTCACTAATCTCAATATCATATGCCCTAGATCCAACAAGGTCCTAAAAGCCCCAGCTATGAGTGCATAAGGTTTTACTGAGACATCTAGATATAAGCCTTAACAATGACTGTAGTCTAGTTACTTCCATTCAGGAAGTTGGTCTCCTGGTGACAGCTCAGTGCCTGTTGGCTTATTTGGCTCTTATGACTGGCCTCTGTTTGTGTCTGTCTTGGGCAGAAGTGATGAGGCTGAGGGAGCTGTGACTCCTAGAAGAATGGACTGTGGTTCACATACAGCAGGCAAAATTGGAGAACCAAAGAGGAGCTGGCATTCTGGTTTTGGAGAGAACTGGGGGTTAGACCAAGAGATGTAAAAGTGAGTAACAATTATAAGCAGGAGTACTCACCACCAAGTGGTGGCAATAATCAGGCCTACCTACAAAAGCTGAGCCGAGGTAACCATGTGAAGTGGCCTAGATCAGAGGACAGAAATGAATGCTACGGGCCTGTGAGAATTCTCAAGGCCCATCTTCAAGAAGCAGGCTGGGACAGTATCAGCCAATGACTGACAGAACAATCATCCCAAATGCAATGTAGCAGCATAAGAATCATCGCAAATGAAGTGGCTTAATACAATAATTATAGTCATTTATTGCTTAACAACAGGAGCCACATTCCAAAAATACATATTAGGTGATTTCATCGTTGCTGAAACATGAGAGTTCTACACATTTAGGCTACATGGTCTTAGGCCCATGATGCAAACCACAAGGTTAAATCAAGCACAAGAAAAAATGCTACTGTCCAGGGACATGGTGTTACTGTTTACATCTAGTTGTTCTCCCCAAGCCTCATGCACCCATGGGTTGGGGACTTCTAGAGTTTCACATTAACTCATGGTCCACTGGGATTATGGATGAGCAAAGGCTGGGATTATGGGTCTTAGTACTGCTGAGACTGGGTGTGATTGTTACACCCAGCCTGAGGCAGAGAGCCTGATTATAACATTAGAGAAACAGAGAAAGAGAGTGTCTCTCTCTCTCTCTCTCTCTCTCTCTCTCTCTCTCTCTCTGTTGCTACTGTTGGCCTGTCGTCATTGTTTTATTGTTGCTGTTCTGCTGCCATGAACTGGACACTCTCTGCCCTATGTCACTCAGCTTTAGAGTCGGCTGGGTATGGACTGAAACCTCCAGTAACTGTGAGCTAAATAAAACTTTATATCATTTTGGGTGTCAAGCATTTGTCCCAGCAACAAGAGAATAGCAAAGACACATGGTATACATGAAATGCATAGAACTGTTGTTTCATAGTGAAGTTTTTTTAGAAAGAAGAAAAGCTCACTCTAAAGTAATGATGAAACATACTGTATATTAAGTACATAAACCAGTAATAGGCAACGAAAATATTTCATGTCTATTATAACTTATGGAACTTCCATTATATATGAGACCTCTGATTGACTCAAATGTTATGTGGTGCACAACTGAGTTTATTTTGTCTCATGTGCCTGTGAATAGCCTCGATCTGGGTTACTCAGGACTGCCCTTGGCTGGGATGTCTCTGTTTCAAGTAACTCTTAGTCTCCTGGGACCACCACATTAACCTGGGTATGTTCTCATTACAACAAGGGCAAATATGTATAAGAACATACCCCAGGGTACAACCACGCTTTCACTTCCAGATTGTATCGCTAGCAATCTATTGGCCAAAGAATGTGACCAAATTAGTGTTAAGAAGGAATGAGACACTGCAAAGGCACATGGCAGAACTTGTGAATACAGGGAGGGAAGAAAAATCACTGGTCTCAGACAGAACCTGCACATCTAAGCAACTGGAAATAGAAGTTGATATAAGAACAAATGAGATCTACTTTTTACTTTTTCTTTTTGTGCCAGTATGCTTGGGTTATTTAATGCAATTTTGCTAAAAGCCTCCTTTGAATTTGATTCTTTTACCATTTTCATGTATGCTGTGATCATGGATCTATGCATAAATGGAGCCCATTAAGATGGAGCAGTCAATATTTGACCGTATATCTCAAAGGAATAGAGATGAGAAAAGAACCTCATCTCATGGCATCCCAGTGCACAACTGGGTGCAAGTCCTCAGCTGCATGCCAGTCACTTGGAACATGCTCATTCATCCACTCACTGGTCCTCAACACACCTACTCTTTCATGGCACTGCTCTGGAGTCCGAAGGCATGTCAGGGGGCGAGGAAAACTGTGATCCAGGGAGCCAAAAGCAAATCAAAGTAGATAAACACAGTGATATTAGATTGTAATATATTCATGAATTAAAAAATGAACCAAAACCCTCAGAGAACCGTGGTAGAGGATGTGAGTGTGTCAGTAGAGACTAAAGAGGCATGACTGCTTTGCATGAGGAGAGGTTCAAGCTCCACAAGGGCATGTTTCAGTTCAGGTCTAAAGGAAGCAAAGGGAGTCTGATATGACTGAGCCTTGGGAAAAGCATCCCAGGCAAAAGACAGAATGGGTAGAAGAGGTTTGGGCAGGTACAGATGATGCACTGCATAGCTTCACTCTGTTTTCTGTTGCTATGACAGAATACTAAAGACTGGGTAATTCATAACAATAGAAATGTTATCTTGGCTTTTGATTTTGGAGGTTAGGCAGTCCAGGAGTGTGGCATTGACATTTGTTCAGCTTCTCATAAAGGCTTATATGCGACTTCATAACATGGCAGAAAGCAAGGAAGAACTAAGGATGCTCAATTCACTTTTATAACAACCCATGCTGACCAGAATGAACCTTCTCCCATGAAAACTAACTCACTTTTAAGAGAGCGGCAACATTTTCCATTATGTTTCATCTCCCAATGGACAGAAAGTCCTAACACATGGACGGTATGGATAGGGGCATATTTAAGCTATGGCCTGGACCACAACAGGGAGGCTAGACATTCTATGCACAATAGGGTGTCTCACAGAAGGTGTTTAGTGGAAGGCATGAGGATGAGGATTGAGAGGCCACTTTAGTGGCATCCAAGTCAGTGAAAGCAACTCCAAAATTTCAGTTGTTTCATAAAAAGTCTAACTCATAATTATGGAAGGTCTGGCTGTTCATGAAGCCATGCAAGACCCAAGCTGATAGAACATCTAATATCTCCACCAATGTCACTTCCATGACCCCATGACTTTCAACTGAGGTTAACTCTCTCTGCTACACTCTGCCTTTCTCATAGCTAAATCTCCTTTCCTACCCTCTTCTTACAGAGAATGCATGACCCTGTCCTGCAAGAATGCCGGAGTTACAGAATAGGGTTAATGGACATCGCTGTTCCTTGAACCTAGAGACAGCTTTGTTTGGTCTGCTGGTCTGTAGCTCCTAATTCAGTTAATCTTCCCTATTTTCAAAGTGTACAAATGTGTATATTTGATAAAACTTACTCAGTCTATGACATTGATGAAATTTTGCTGATCGATGTTTCATGATCCTCCTTCTCCGTTAGTGGCAGACATTCTCTATCTAACAGCTGAATATGTTAGCTTGAAAGAATCTCATTGCCCATTGCTCCCAAGACCTCTGCCTTGCCTGCAAGGATGCTCTTTCTAGTCTGTTTTTGCTATTTCACATATCTGAAATAGGCGTTGAGAAAAATGCACTTCCTGGAAACTGTGAACCTTCTCAGTCTACCTCCTCATTGTGTAGAAAGCAGGGACAAGCAAATACCTAAAAGAACAAATAATAACGTTTGCCATTTACTTTTGTTTGGCTGTGTTGTGGTCTAGCCATATGGTTTCTTTAGCACCATTATCCTTTCAATAACATATTGTGTTTTCCCCAAAATAAAACCTACCTGGAAAATAAGTTCTAGCCTGATTTTAGAAGACATCTCCTGAAAATGAGCCCTACTGTAGCTTTTGAAATAAAACCCATTAAGTTTAGCTCTAATCAGTTCCATATCTTACCGTACAAATTTCTCAAAGTAGTTGTCTACCTGTTATGTACCCTCTTGATTTATTTCATTGGTTTTCCACCTTCCCTCTTGCCTCTCATTGGACTGGCAGCAATTCTGAGGTCTTCTAAGATGGGTATTGTGTTAGTAATGGCTTCCAAACACCAAAGTGTCTAATATGCTTTCATCATAAACTCTTTTTCCCTTTGAGGGTAGCCTAAAAGTCCAACGGTTGAAATGGTATCTTGACAAGAAAAAGTAGGAATTAATTAGAGGAAAAATATGAAAATAGGAGCATCGATGTCGAAGTAACATGAACAAAAATTTTAAAAAGAAGTATTTTATTATGTAGACTTGATGAGTTTTAGGGACTTTTTGTTATAGCAGCTAATATTACTTCCTCTGGCAAATACAAGTAATGCTTTTCCATTTTTTTTTGTCATGGCATAAGTTTTAAAAATTATTTACATATGAAAATAAATATATCTAGAGAATAATGTTAAATGAATAGTAGTATAATTTTACACAAATAAGATAACATTTATTCTAAATGAGAAAGTTTTGTGAATTCTAAGGAAATGCAAGAGATTTAGAGACTAGACAATTCCAAGAAAGAGTAGTTAACAGTGTGAGATGTCATTAAACCCTTCTGAGAATTTTTTTGGGGAAATGATGATGGTGTAATATCAAGCACATATTTTGGCATTACAAGCAGAACTAATCTTAAGATGAAGCAATGGGATATGGGATGTTATCACAAAGCATAGGAAGTGTTTAAATTTAGAAAAATGTATTACAATAAAAATGCATTGCTATCAATATCTCTCTTCAGACACCCCCCCCACACACACATGCACATTAATTCTAACACAGTTATCCCATCACAGAAGCTATTTTGTGAAACACTTCTGGGAATCTGTGTCTTTAGTTGTGCTTGTATGGCTGCCTCAATATCCAGAACTGATTCAAAAGATCTGTCTTTCATAGTAATTTTGACCTTGGTGAACAGCTGAAAGTTTCATGTGGTTCTACATCTGCTGACCAATGTAGAGGGGACCCACTCTATTTCCTGCCTTTCTGCTGGAAGTCTCTTGACAGCAGCAACTGCCATGTCCTTAATCACACCTCCAAAAGACACTCACAAAAGAGAACTCCTAGAATGCTGCAGAAAGTAGAAAAACTGATGGGATAAGTGCATTGGGTCGGGGCAAGGTTCAAACTGGTGTCCTTGCACTTGCCAGGCAGGCACTTGTGCCTTAGACCTATCTCCCCAGCCCTGGGATAAGTGCATCTGAAGCAAAGGCAGTTCTTTCTTTTCTTTTAGGATGTCATACAAATATGTTTGAAGATTAGTAATTATTTCTTATTTTCACAATGCATTCTTGGATACCACATTTTGAATGATGTTAACAATAGTCCATAGATGAGATTATATTTTATTTTCCTCCAGATAATAATACAGTAAGTTCTTCTAGGACACTGTATAGCCTGTATGAAAGATACTAAAAATAAAAACTGAATAAATTTAAGATATAAAAGAGTTCGAGTTTTCTCAAGTGTTTTATAGAGATTGTAGTCTGTGTATTTGTCTTAATTATTGAAAAGGTATTATTTTTAAAGGAAATTAAGTACAATGTGTCTTTTATTAACATACATTTTTAATGTAAGCATTCACCATATATGGTGATCATTCTTCATACAGCTCAGTAGTCTATTGGGTGGCTATGTATGACCTTTAGAAGTGTTTGGTTGGGCCTGGGAGATAGCTCAGTAGAATAAGCACTTGTCTCAGCACAGGGCCCTGAGTTCAATCCCCAATACTGAAAAAAAAAAAAAAAAAGGAAGCGTTTGATTGGGTCTGCAAAATGTGTTTTGTTTTAATAAATGAGCCATTATTTATTTTCTGTAGACTCTGTGAAAGTCAGAATTTCTGGTTTCTTTTCAAAACTGAAATACCTTGCCAATGATGAGCCAGCCAGTGTTTCCCCTGGCAAGCTTCACCTGTGGCCCATACTCATGTCTCCTAAAGAGAGGGAATTTCTCCACACTCCTCACCATTCCTTATTGCCCTCTTGGCCTTCAGGAAAGTGACAGTGAACACTCACCACTCACAGAATGCTTTGCTATAGAGAAGGACTATTGCTCTCTTCCTGCCTCTATCAAAAGAGAAGTAAACTGTTGACACAAAACACCATGTGTTTCAAGAAAAACTAGAGAGAATTTTTTTTTTTAATTTTCTGGTGGAAGTTAGAAAAAAGTCCTTATGGGTTTAATATGCAAATAAAGTGAGTTTATATTGAAAGGATGCAACTGAAGGAAACATTAAAAATGATTAAAACTGTAGTAGATGAGAAACATTTTGATGAAAAGCTTAATGAACTGAGAAGGAAGTAAAATTGATACAAGATTTGTTTTGAAGGCCAAAAGGTTTGACAAAAATGCAGTGAAAGTAAACGTGCATTTGCTATGCATCACCCATATGGGTCTCTTAAAATTTGAATTTGTGACCACTGGCCACTAGCACAATATGCCCTGAACTGTTCTAGAGAAACAGACCATAAAGAAGGAAGTGGGTGGCTCAGGAACAGGGGCTGTGAATTACATTGTGTTATCCCTGTTTTCTGTACACATCTTACCTTTGTCTTCCCTTTTCTGCTCTTCCTCTCACTTTAGGAGTCTTCCACCAACCCCTGCAGTTTTCAGGCCTCAGTCATTCCCCACCCCAGCTTTGTGTCACTCTGGCACCCAGAACTCCTTCTGGTTCTGTAGATGCAGCTCTTCATGCAGAGAGTTCCCAGTCATGATGACAGGTGCAGTCCTCCAGGGACCACATATGCAAGTGCAACAGCAAACTTCCTGGATCTCTTCTCCAGCTGACGATGGAGATCTAGAGGAAGCAGACTGCTCAGGAAGAAAGAAAATTAAAATTGTAGGAAAGTGGGCTGGGGACATAGCTTAGCAGTCTAATCATCTGCCTGGCAAGTGCAAGGACTCGGGTTAGATCCCTGGTACCACATGCTGTCATGGCTCTGGAACCCTAGATGCACAGTGCCTGCCTCCAAACCAGGGTGTGGTGGCCCATGCCTGCCATTCTAGTGCTGGGAAGGCTGAGACAGGAGGATTACTGTGAGTCTGAGCTGCATAGTGAGACTGTGTTCCAAATAAATAAAATATTTTATTTTTTTAATTGAAGAAAAGAATATTAAGAGAGAGAACAAAAAAGGAAGAAAGGGATAAAAAGTGAGGATGGAAGAAAAATGACACAGTTTAAGTTTCAGAGTTAAATCATGATACCAAGTGCCTAAATTTCTAAAAAAAAAAAAAAAAAAAAAAGAAGTCTAATATACATTGCATATATTTTTTGCCTAAAATAAAATAGTGTGAATATTACTTATGTTCAAGATCAGGACCAGAAATGTCTCAGATTATAAACATTTTCAGTTTTGGAATATTTCCATTACAGATCAAAATATGTTGGTGATAAGACCCAAGCCTAAGCATGCAGTTCATTTGTGTTTCACACACACATTATGTACATAGACCAAAGAAAATTTTACAGAATAATTTCAGTGGACCTCTATATATAGTGCAGCTCATGTAAGGTCAGGTGTGGAGCTTTTTTCTTTTAACTTCTGGTACCTTGTTGGCTTTTTAAAAATTTAAGAATTTGAAGCATATAGAATTTTTGGTTTTCAGCCTAGAGATGCACTGTGTAATACTGAAAAATGGGAAGATTAGTACCTTTGGGTCAAGGCAAATCCAAGATCAAACCTTGGTTCCACTGATCTAGTCTCCATTAAAATAGAAATTCCTCTGATTTTAGGATCCCACTTTTCTATTCTGTACAATGCAAGTGAATGTTCTTATCCTGTAGGTTGCCGGGACTCCCAGTGAGAGCACAGGTAATGAGGCCTGGTTCAGAGCCTGCTATATAGTAGGGCTTTGGCAAAGTTAAATTTGTTCCTTGGCTCATTTTTACTGAAACATGTGATTCACATGATTTGCTTTAAGGCAAATAGATCTGGGTTCAGAATCTCCTGAGTTACCCCATGGCAACAGGAAAAGGTAGGAAAGCCATGCCAAGCGAGGAACATGGAACCTACTGATTAACTGTGTTTGCTTGTCTAGCACATAGTTATAAATTCCTAGGGCCTAAGGCTCTGGAAAGAAATGATGACAATAACAATAACATAATTTTGCTATTAGCTTATTTTTACAAAGCACTTTATTACCCCAATATCATGTAGGTCTCTGTGCTACCTATATAGTGAGCATGAGTATTCCTGGCTCAAACATGAACATACTGGAGGTCACAAAGGTTAGAAGATTTGGTGCAGTTCACACAGCAAACTAATGATAGAATTTGGGGTTTGACTGCAGCATTGTATAAGCTTTGTTCTTAGCTACTGCTGCACTTGACTCCTGACACCTTGGCCCCCTCTATGCTCCCGCCTCCACCCCATCTCTATCTTCCTCAGTAGACCCTGGTCAGCACTAGATTGTCATGTGTCTCTCCTCAGCACCGCAATCTCTTTCTAGGCCTCTGTGGCCACGTGGAGTTACATGCAACCCATCTGAAGGATGCTCTGTGTCTAGAGCTAGGGCTACCTCACACACTGCTGATGAATTTTTCATATTTTTATATCCATGCTCCTGGTAGCATTATTCCTTATAGCAAAACATGGAAGCCACACAAATGACTGTCCATCAATGAACAGACAAGAAAATGTATATAGAGAACAGACATGAGCACTATTCATGAACAATACATATGGATATGATATATGAGTATTACTAAACCTAAAAAGGAAGAAAATTCTAAATAT
>PVJA010031107.1:0-25208 GCA_004027025.1 Myocastor coypus | reverse complement strand
CCTTGAATTTCCAAATATCTGTGTCAAAATTGTGTAACTGCTTATATCACATTGTATAGAAAGTTATTAGAATATCAGTGATGGTCAGAAAATATAATTTCCAAGCTAAGTCAAAGATATTAATCTCTTGATATGAGAGTCATAATAATCAATCATTTAATTTAGCTTTTTAGAGTAGTTAATACTGAGAAACGACATATAAAAATAAAAGATTAATACAAATGATCACTTTTCATATACATAGTTTTTGCCAAAGCTTAAATAATTTTGTTTACAAATATAATGTTGTCTATGTTGTTATACACCAAAAGAAGAAAAAAAAAAAGGATTACCTTAATTGTTTTAGTATGTAGTAGTACTCATGACTGAGTTAATTATTCCTGTGGAAAATAAGAATATGCGTAGTTGATGAAAATAACAGTTTGATAGTCTCAGTAATTTGTAGATATTCAAGATCATGTCAGACTGAATTAGGAGAAAATGTAATTATTTCTAAGCCAAGTGCATCTTCTTTAATGAAAAGACATGAAACCAGAGTTCTTAAAATGAGTATATTATATTTTGCAGGTTAACTCTCTTTTTGACCTTCCAACCTGCTATTGATTGGCTTAGTAAATTTTGATCTTTTCAGACCTTATAAAGGTGAACTTTAATGTGTTATGAATTTAATAATCGCAAGCAAATGTTCCATATTATTCTTCTTTATTTGGATAGCATTGGGATTCCTTTAATTTTAAACTTTAACACATACACCTATAAACTGTCTCGGCACAGTAGGAGGGCAATTGTGTTTTATTACATCCCTTTTGCTTGTCTCAGTTGCCTCTTCTCAATATATGTTAGTTGATGGTAATTCCACCATTAAAGGCCTCTCAAATGGCAACATTTTTTACCCTGTAATATTAATGAGGCACATCAAAACTATGACACATAACTCAGACTTTTTATTTCAGCAATTTTCTATCCTATTTACTTTAACTGGCACCCCTAGAGTTACAGTGTTTTATTGGCTTATTTTAAATGTGCTTTCGTTACTTATGGGTTAAGCAGGTAGGCTGATTGCATTAATAAAAATTGATAAGTAGGTAGGTTATCCTTCCTAATTTATTTCTATGGCAACCGACAAACAATGGTGCCTTGTTTCTCAGCAGCAGAATGCTAATAATCAAATGTGCCTTACCCACATGAATATATAACACATTTTATTAATATAAATGTCTTGACATTGCATATACTACTGAAGAAAAATATGCTTTAATTCTGCACCTAGGTTGGGTGATGGATGTGCTCAGGAGAAGGGGAAAAATGAAAACCTTCCTTTGAAACATCAAAATTATTCATTAATGTAATGCGTTTTAAATAGTGTGTTCAGTGAATAATTTAATTCTCTGACACTCATATTGTTTATGTTGAGAGGTGCAAATATCGTAGAAAGTGTAGTAGTATATAGTTATTTTGACATTTAAGAAAATAATAGGTCTTGCACAAGAGTTCAATTAAGCAATAATCCCTGGGAAAATGGTCATTACTAGCAGTTAATGATTGGTTTGTTCGTTAATGGCCCAAGGCAAAGCTGAGGGTGGTAAAGACTCTAACAAATAGTTGTGAATTGTAGCGCTGAAGGATTTTAAAAGATTTTTCCCCCGGGTTATAAACCAACATTAATGGTTTATGATTGCAATAATGTGCTTTTTTAGTGTCTTCTAACCCAGGACAGGCTCTGAAACAACTGCCATTTGTAATAAACTGACAATTTTCTAACTAACAATTTCTGATATCTATATTTGTAAACACAATTTTTAAAGACATATAAGGCTTATACACATATTCATTCCTCCAAAATTGATGCCATGTCAAACCAAGTTACAAATAATATTCTCCTCTATTGGTTTTGATGCCTATTTGTTTAGATTTTTATTGTCAATAATTATGTGTTTTCTTTAGATTTCTTGGCTGGCAAGCTTTGACCTGTGATACTAGTTTATCTTGAAATGAGATCACCCACTGAGTTTTTATATGAAAGATTTCAAGATCATAGAATGAGTTCTTCAGTTCTCCTATCTTTACAGCTCCCACAGGAGGAAAATGCCAGTGGATTTTTTGGTCATTACCATCGGCTCATGTGTTCACAAATAATTTAACAGAAAAAAATGTGCCATCTTCAGGATTTCTTTACCACACATTGGTGATATCTTATAACTTCTCTGCTTTCATCTGAAGGAAATTAAACTTCATTAGTCTTGATACTTGCCTCACAAAACTAGTTGTAATGAAATTATAATAGCTTCCAGAACACAGCAAAGCTTTGTCTACTTTTAGAAATGACTTCATATTCCATTTCAATTAAGACTATTTGTATCACTCAATGACAACTGGTAAATTAGCAAACTGATGGTGTTAACAATCAAACTGATAATGTTTCTCTCCAGATTCATTTACAAATATCTATTCCTCTTAAAACCAAATTTTTAGCTCATTGAGATAATATTTTTATAGGCATCAGATAAAATTTGGAGTTGACTTCAATCAGGTGGATCCTCTGGAATAGAGAGTAGTCACATTCCATATACATGCTCTAGGGAAAATTTCTTGTGATTCAAAATAAGTCGTTCTTTTATCTGATAGGATTCCTTTCTCTGTCTTTCTCTCTGTTTACATTGTCTTCCCTGATACACCTACTGCTATATAGCACTCACAACAGAATACACACACACTCACACACACATACACACACATCCATTCAAGAACTAATATTTGATGAAAGTGATGTTGTTTGGCTATCTTTACACTGAAGTAAAGTTAAAGCCACAGAAGCTAAGCAGACTGCATATTGTAGCACAAGAATAAGTAGGGAATCCGGTATTCAAAACAATGATGTTGCAAATTCAAATCATGATGTGTTGCTGAATTTATTTTCAAATGCTAGAAAGGATAAAAAATAAGTAGCAAAATTTGATTCTAAACACAATAGAATAATTGTAAATATTAGTAGTCTAAAACTAATATTTTAAGTTTCAGCTGCAATATTACAAAAACATTCACCAATCTCAAATGTCAAAAATACACTAATAATTTACTTTTAGAATACGCTAAATATAGTAAGAATCTCTACATGCTCCATGGTGTGTTTTAACTTCATTTACAAGAGAAATAAAAATGCCAATAAAATTGGCTCATATTTTAAGACGGATAGGCCACAAAGGGTGAGCTATGTCATACCTAGTGCTGATAGCAAATTTATGCATACAGACGGAAGTAAATATTAGGGTACTTTAAGATTATCAGTATTATTTCTATTTTCCAGATCTATCTATTATTCATTGGCATTTTTGTTTCCTAATAATGTCTATTTGTGTTCAGAAGAAACAAAATACTTGACATTAGATAAAGAATTGATGAGATGTAAATAATGACTATTACTCCAATAAAGACATGCTGTCAGCAGAATATTTTCTGTTTCTAACTTAATTGGGAATGCAGTGCAGTGTGTACATTATGTTGCTCCAATTAATTCAAATCATTTATAATTGGGATCTCTTAAATAACTCCCTCCTGGGTCTAGAGAGGAAATTGAATCAAGCATTGCACCAGGAAGTCAGCTCTATCCTTAAATATATTGTGATTCATCATCAGATATGCTGATGTTGATAAAAAAGAATTTCTTATACCATGCAACTAAGAAACCCTAGGTAGTTCAGTTTATGTTGGATAGGTGCACAAAAATCAGTGAAGAATTAAATGTATATTAACGTAGAAAGATGGAGTTTCTATGTAGAATATGTAGGATAGAAATTAAGTGTTTGAAATGCAAATGCATAGACAGCAGAAGCTCATTCAGCTACGTGAGTAACAATGCAGCTGTGGAAAACAGTGAAAAGATAGTAATAAGTAAGAGATAGTACTGGAGGCAAAATATATAATCAGAAAAGTGTTTTAATGTTGAAACAATAATCACTATGAAAGCAATAACTTTCCAAGATAAATCATGAAGGGAGAAGATAAAATAAGTTGGAAGCATAGATCATGATGAAGAGTATTCTTAACCTACTGCCCAGAACCATCTGAGGATTTAATCATCTCATAGGGCCATATTTTTAGGTGCTCAGGAAGAAAAGGATTCATACTGATGTCACATAATAGACACACAAAGAACTTCTAATTATTTATCACAAAACAGAAAATTGAAAAGTGTGACCATTTTCAAGTATTTGAAAAACTCTGTGACTTGGGGAAAAATTAGCTTTCTCAAAGTTCAGTTAGGAGCTGATGCATGCGCATCAGGAAAAGGAGAAATGTGCCTCAACGTAGAAATATTACTAAGCAGAATGAAGCCATCCCAAAAAGGTTTACATAAAAGTGTAGAGTTTAGGATACTGTAAACGTGAGCCATTAAATTAAATAAGCTCTTGCATACCTCCTAATCTCTTTTCACACTGCCTTAAGTAATGATAATTTGCCCACTTGAAAGAACTATTTTGAAGAGTCCCAAGATGTGTTGTGTTCCCTAGCCAAAGATAGCGAAGTTGATGGAGGATAGACTGGTACAACCACTGTGAAAATCAGTAAGGAGATTCTTCAAAAAGCTATCATAGAGCTACCATCCCAGGAATGTCGGCTCACATACCTTGCACCAGAGACTCTGGTATGTGCCAGCTTCAAGAAGGCAGTGTCCACTACGGATTACCAAGAGCTCTGATTCTGTCAAGTGCACATCACTGTGTACTATTACAAACTGTGTTGTCATAAAAATATGTGTGTAGATATAACTTCAGCATTATACTTGCTCATAAGAACAAGAAAAGAATTTCATCTCCTTTAGCTACTGAAATTTTGGGGTTTACCTGGGAAGACAAGTGATGCTGAGATAGCTAATGCCCAAAAACTGAATGTTTAACTGTTTGATTAACCTTATACACGGATATCTATTAATTTAAACTGATCTGATGATGAAAATATGTAATATAACCATTGTTAAATTAAAAAATAAATAAAATAAAATAAAAAATAAATACCTTGAAGTGTCTATTTGGAATCCCCTCCCACATATTCACTTTACCGGTATCTGTAACCCAAAGCTTCTTTCCTGTAGGTGGTGTTTTCCTGACCTTTAGTAAAAACTGTCTGGTGAGGTGCTATTTGTTTGTGACAAAGGTGGAAGTGTAATGGTCAAAATTCAAGATTATCACATTGAAATGAACATCTAGTAGTGTAAAACTGAATAATTTTTCTTTTATCCCTAGAAACAGGGCTAGAACTCTGATTGTGTGATCATTGTTCACCCAGGTAATAGGTTCAGGTAATCTGAAAGCAACTGGAAAACAGTATTCTGTTACATGTACCAGGTATATGTCTCAAAATTGTTTGTCTAATAAACAATATATTGTAATATAGGTATTGACAAGCTTGGTAACATTAACTCTTAGGCTGGAAAGAATTTTTAAGTTCAGTTATCTTTCTGTACTTCTGTGAATTATGACAATGTACTCAGCTGAGAAGTACAAAAAACTTGACAAGAAGAAACCAAGAAACTCATAAGAGAAGGACCTAGGTAATTTTGCTTGTTGAGAATATTTTTTTCTTGCTAATTTCCCTTCAGTTCAAAAATCCTCATATGAGTTGACTTTGCCTCTATAAATATAGTAACTTTTTAAAACAGATCTATCTTCCGTATCGTTATCAATTAGAGGAAGACAACTTAGGAATAGTGTTTTTATCTAACAGGAGTCATGCTCAGATTTATACTCATTGGTAACTCATGCTCTTTTCACTGTTTTGAGCAGGAGATAACACCTTTTGGCATTTTATTGGGTGGGATATGATCTTAGTGATCTGCCTCTTCTTTCTCTCTTATGTATTGTTTCAGGATTTCTACATTCACATATCATGTGTTTCCTCTATTTGGTTTCAGTGCTTAATAATTTATTATGCTGATCCCTATAATTACACACTTATCTAATTTTTAGTAAGCACATGATTATTCTTTATGACATTGGTGTGTATCTTGGACAGTCTCCCATAGCAGTGTTTCTGGGGTTCCCTTTGCTCATCTCATGAAGATAATTATTCTTAATATAATCCTAGAATTTGGTTTAGTTCAATAAAAAGGTGATTTTTAGATGGACATTTGGGGTTTTGCATAGAATTCTTTAGCTTTGATATGGTTACATCTAACAAAACCTTTAAATGATAGACTTATCTCTGAAATATTTACTGTTTGATTTTGGGCTTTGTGCAAAGAGTTGGAAGCATAAGGATAAATAAAGCAAACCTATCTACATGTCCCTTCAAGTGTGAGAAAGATCTCCCCAGTTCCTGGATATTTATTTTTCTTAACGAAATTTTCCTAGAGAAATCATCATCCAAATGTAGGCAGTTATTAATTTTGGAAAGTGTCCACTCCTCTGTGTTATGCAGGATATACCTCTGCTATGGGATCTATGTGCCTCCAGAAATACTGTTTTACCAACCTTGCCTGCTTTTTGCCTGTATCTCCCAATCAGGCTTTATAGTAGTGAAGCTCTCTTGGAGTTGAAAGAACTGAGTCATAGGAAGGTTTCAACAGGAGGAAATTTTTACAGCTAAGTAAATTCTGAGGGTCTTGCTTTTATTGTCTTAAAAACATAAACCTGTAGAATGCTTATGAATATAGTACAAAATAATTTTATTTTCTAGAGATACTGATGCATAGAAATTTTGCCTTCTGGATTGCAGAAGGAATACAGCAACTCTATGAATACATTCCAATAAAACAGCTGAAAGTTTTCACACATCTTCATAGTGTTATTAGGGGTTCATTCTGTGTTTTGAAAACACTGGTGATTCACTCACTGCAGCAACCTAGTTCTCCAGGTAGTCTTGCATTGACCCATTTCTCCTCATCATTTTACTTAAGTACTTAAGAACAACTGTAGAAGGTATGGGAAGACAGCATTGTGAGAACAAAGGGCTCCACCATCCAAACAGAATGTTCTAGTAAAGTGTAGTGTGGTAGATATTGTCACTGAGGTATATCATCCTGGGTGAACAACTTCTGGGATCCCATAGCTGTACTGCAAATAGTTCACACAGTCAAGAGTCCATTTGCACTAGCAGTACTACTTGGCCTTGGAAGAGGCCTCATTACGTGTGTTTGCCTTCTGTCATCTCTTTCTGCATATCTGTAAGTAATAAATGTGCTGCATTTAATTTATCACTTATGGTGTTGTTTATCCCCAGTGAATTCAGAGGAGTTGGGAGTAGTGCACAGTGACCTAGATTTGCACTTGGCAGAATCAGACCTCTTGGTAGTCAGTAGTGGAACCTGCCTCTCTGGACCTGGCCCACACCACAGTCTCTGGTGCAAGGCATGTGCGCGGAGATTCCTGGGATGGCAGCTCTATGATACACTGCCTTCCATAGAAAATCAGTCTTTTTACTTTTATTTGTGGTCTTCATTAGAGTACATAATAGAAAATATTTTTCTGCTAAATTCCTTTTCCCAGTACTCTAGTATTTTCTGATTAGCTCCTTCTGTCCAGATTCCCCAAACTAGATCCAACTCAATTCTTTCATTTCCTATTAAAACTTTGAAAACAAAATGAAGAATACTGAAGTAGTCAGTGGGTCAAAAACTGACCTGCTTTATCCCCTTAATCAGGTTCCAGTATTTATTTGAGGTATCTGTAACTCATTGATTGAAAATCAAGCTGTGCTTTGAATTTATCTTTGCTTAATGCTGCAGAATTGCATTTTCAATGATGGCGAGAGGTTTATAGAGAAAAAGAACCATGTCTAATGGGTATTGAAATGCAATTTCACAGATATTCTTGGAACAGTTCCTCTAATAATATTACTCTGCACTTAACTAATTTATTTGTTTAATGTGAAGTTACAAAAGAATCTATTAAAATTAATGGGATAAAATGCTTCCAATCCATTTGCATGTATAAAACACTAATAAAATAATACATATGTATGCAGAAACTGCCTTAACTCTTGGACAGATAATTTTCTATGAAGTGATAATAGTTATATAGAGGAAATCTGATTTTTGGTAGATGATTTTGAAATATAGGTCAACATCACAGTATTTCCTGTAATGACTTATTTCATGATGTCAGTGAGTGTAAATGAATAAACCCTTAAGGAAAAGTTATTACTATATTTAGGTCAGATATTCACATATATGACAATCTTTTCTGACAAGAGGAATACAAACAAATATTTTTTGTGTTTTTATTTTATGATTTTTTTTATTGTTCTTGTCTTCTGAAATGGGGTTCCTCTATGATATTCTGGCTGACTTTGACCTCAGTATGTGTTTCCAGGCATCCTCCTAGCTCAGCCTCTTGAGCATGAATATCCTACAAAATACAACACTGATAGAAAGGCGTTTTTGTTTTCATTATGTGAAACCCTCTAAGTGTCCAACCTTAGCCTCTATTTCCATAGAAACTGCTTTGAAAATTTTTCATTCAAATTCACCATTTTGTTTACATGAACAATTTTTTTAATCTGGAGGATTAAGAATGTAAATTTACAAGTCAAAAATTAGAGAAAAAGAAGGGCTACAATGATTGCCAATATTTTGGCCCTAGCCCTTCAAGGTCAGTGAGGACTCAGGACATAAGAGGACCTATACAGTAACATCCTATAACTCAGTTGTTTCCTAAATTTTCTGTTAAAGGAGATTACGGGGCTATGGAGGAAAGGGATTGATGATGTATAGTGTGCCTAAGGAGAGTCACCTATAGAGGAAACATTCTCTCAGGCTTTCATAGGGAGCAAACTGGTCAAGCAATGACTATGACTCATCCAGACAGCTGACACTGACAACAGTTCTACAAAACACTGTACATGGTTTCAAAGTAAATCCTGAGGGGATTTGACTGACCTTGGGAGATATAACAGTTACCTGTTTTGTTGTATAGGTCTTGCTTTAACTTCCCCTTAACCACTCAGCGGAAAAGTTTAACCATGAGGCATAAAATGTAAAGCTAAATTAGTAGGCTGAGCTGTAAAAGGCTTAAATCAACAGCTTCCAATATTGCCAATTCTGCTAGTAATCCATTGTGATTATGGAATACTAGAGTATATACACAACTATTTTTTTCTGGTTCAGTGAGAAGAAAATTTTTGTACTAACATTGCTTAGAAAAATTATCATGTCTGCACCCTGTGCTTTGGTGCTCTGTATGACTAATACAAGGATAACAATACGCATTGTTTAAAAGAATGTAGATGAAGTCCTTTACCCAAGCAGCCTTGAAAGTATCGGCTTTCTTGACGGGCCATTATTTCTGGAGTACAAGAAAGAATCACAATGTTTTTTCAATTCTCTTTTCTCTAATGGAAAATGATGTGGAGCATTCATTTTCATATTTATTAGTTGGTACTTCTGTTAAGTGTCTTTAAAAACAGCTATTTGGGCTCTTTTTTTAAAAAAAGAAATAAAAGCATAAACCATAAAAAAGTAAATAAGTAAAATTAAATTGAAGAGAAATATTTTTCCAGCATTGCCAAAAGTTTATTATAGCAGTTCTTCTTAAATACTGTGAAGGTCAACATCATAAGCCAATGTCATGCAGTACACAAAAATATAAAGAGAATTTTGGAACATCGACATCTCTGTTTCTTATAATGATCACCTGCCATTCGCTGCTATGCTACTTTCTATTATTATAGAATGCTACTTTCTATTATTATAAAAAGCTAAAATAAATTATGTAAAATTATCACTTCTGTGAGGAGAGTGAAGGTTTAACATTTACATTAAGTGAGATGATTTAAATTCTGAAATTCACACAAAACTTGTATTTTAACTTGTAAAACACAATGCATCATTGAGGAGAATACAAGTTGTTCCTGCTAAAGTTTGAAACACTCTAAAACTCATTTTTGTTGCCTAGGTGTACTTTATAATTAATCTAGAAATTCATCTTTCTCTTTTAGCATTCTATGGAGGAAATCACATAGAATCTTGCTTCTACTATGTAATAATTTTAATTATCTGTCAGTGTTCTGTGTTCCTCACCTTTCACACAGCCATTCTGTTAATGCATTTCTTCAAGAGAAAGGCAAAAATTTAATTAGAAATTTTTGTCAAACAAATTGTTCGATAACTTAGCCTGAATTTCTGTCTGTGCAGACTCACTTTTTCCATTAAAAAGAAAATGGATGTAGAGGTCATTTAATAAAAAAGTGCTTCTTCTTAAGATTACAACTCTTGGAAAAATGAAATTACTTTCTAAGTAAGGTTAATCATTTTTTGAAAAGTGTATTTATTGTTGGTAAAGTATTTCAATGGAAAAATATCCCATATCCCATGCCAGATTAATGCATTATGATAATTAAGTTCTATTAAGTTATCTAAATTGAGCACACACAGCTAATAAGATTTGTTGCCATTGCAATCTCCTTGAAAAAAAAAAAAAAAAGAAAAGAAACTATCCAAATATCTATTTTCACCTTCTAGTTATCTGCACATTTCTTTATGGTAAAATGTATCATTTTGTAATGCATAGTGTTAAGAGCAGAATGGAAAAATATCAGTTGTAACATTTTCTCATCTAGAATTTAGAAATAAATAAACGAATTCTGGGATCAATCTCAATCTCAGAGCACTCTGGGTTTAGAAACAGTTTTATCACAGTATTGGAGGTTGGCTTAGTTGTTGGAATAATTGTTTTGTTAAAGTTGAAAGAAGCATCAAAGAAAGTTCATGAGATATTGATTTGTTTTGCTGGCTGCCTTGAAATAAGTGAATTGGTGTGAATTCTCTATTCATGTATTGATTATTATATAAAAGGACCTGTGATGGGGCCAGTTGGGTAGTGTGGAAAGTGACTAGGAATGTTTCCTGACAAGCCTTCTGAGACTTTCATGGGGTCAATTTTATTTGAACATTTTGTTTTTTAATGAAGAATAAGAGTTAATTAAGTCAGCTGCAAGTCCTTGCACTTGGAATTCTCAAGACTCCTTAGTATTACTTGTCTGGTGGTGAGGAAAGCCTCCCAAAAGTAAATTGATAACTAATATAGCTAATGAAAAATTCACAAGTTTCCAGTTTTCTCAAATTTTTAAATTGAATTACTTTTAGTGAGCATTCTTTCACCGAGAGAAGAATCAAACCACCTTGCCCAGGTTTCCTTCATCAGAATTGCTTCTAACATTGCTTGAAATGCAGAGCTCACACACATTATATAGTCAGTATACAGAGGTGAGACAGGTATATTTACTATCATGAAATCTTCTTTTTTTAATTTTTATTTTTTTCTTGTTTCAGAACTTTTGTTTGTTTATTTATTTTCATGGCCAGCTCAGCCTGCCCTGAGGCCAAGGCTGGAGCAGCATGTGGTGCCGGGGATCGAACCGTGGTCCCTGCAGCCGCCTGCAGGCACTTTAGACCACTGAGCCATTCTGCTGGGCCCCACTATCATGAAATCTTGCATATGAATTGAGCAGTGATTATTTTCTGGAACAATTTTTCTAAGAATATCTCTTACCAGTGAAATTCAAATAAATAAATTTCAGATTTCTCTGTCCAGTTTCAATATTTTACAACCTGGACAACTATAAAAATGTTTAAAAGCCTAGAAATATGAAATATAATGAATTGCCAAAAGATCACATGGACATACAAATTAATTTTAAATTTGAGAATTGCAAGAACAAACAAGTATAATCTGAAAATCATTCTCAAATATGAATTTGTTAAAGTTCCAGGCATAAAGTATATTTCCTTGTAAGTGTATCTTATAATTATTTTGTATAAAACTAAATGCAAATTTAAGAGGTACAAAATATCTTTTCGTCTTGTAAAGGTGTCTGCAATCTAAAATTAAATGTATGATTTTTTCTGCATTTCACTTTGCGTAAGTAATTGCCAAGACATTAAAGTCTTAGAGAGGATCAAGATTTTTTCTTGACTTTATTTTATGTTTACCCTATGCCCTAGAATGGACATCTAGTATGCCAAAAACTCTTTAACTTAATGTGTGTCTGATTCTGCAAAATAGTTTTACACCTGAAAATATCTGTCTAATTTTTGAAAAGATGATTAACGATATAGTTGTGCATCTCATAAAAGCATTGCTTGGGCTGGTGAGATGGCTCAGTGATCTAGAGCATCTCCTTAAGCAAGCTTAGACAACCACAAGGGCCGCGGTTCAATCTCCAGCACCTCATACTGCGCCAGGCCCTCTCCCAGAGCAGGCTGAGCCGGTCATAACATACATACATACATACATACATACATACATACATACATAAATGCATTGCTTATGTTCCCGGGTAGAGCCTAGTTACTATGTATTATGCAAGTGAAGCAAACAGATGTAATTATCACCACTGCAGCATAGCTTAGAGCTGAGAGCTAAGGTTTGAAGTAAATGAGCACAAGCCTAAGGAATACTAGCTCCATCAATACCACATTCCTAAAATAACAAGCATAGCAAATGATGAATCACAGTCACCCAGTGTTATATTGACAACAATGAATTATTTAAGTCATTATCAAATTGCATAGTCAAATATCAATAGCTTTTTTCCTAATTGAAAAAAAAATTTCAATATTCATCTTTAAACATGTTTCTATTAACAATTTATATTTGCCTGACATTAACCAGTGCACATTTTCTGTTTTCTTGAAAAACAAAAATTTCTTGTGTATCTGGTACTGTGGATGGTTTTCCCCATCAAAAGGTCAAGGTATATCAGTGGTTATTGGTGCTTTACGTCAATAATGCTTTCATTCTCGCCTATTTTCATTCTCTTGACATCTTAACTTGCAAATTCCTGAGCACATGCTTGGTGATCATCTGTCTGAGTTATTTAAGGTGTGGCATGTGAATAGCACTTGCAAAGTTGACTTCAGGAGCACAATATTGCATCTGAATTTGTTATATTTTATTATGATTTGTTCTTTGTATGTTCTTGGTTATTATTATTTATTTATTTATTTATTTATTTATTTTATTATTCTTTTTTTTTTTTGGCGGAACTGGAGATCGAACTCAGGATCTTGCACTTGCCAGGCAGGCACCTGTGCCCCTGAGCTATCTCTCAAGCTCCTTGGTTATTATTTTCATGCGACTGCTTATCTCACATCTTCGTTTCAGGTGACAGTTGAGGAACAATGTCACATACATTTAAGAAATCAGTTTTGCCTAGAGTCTGTCGCTGTTTTAAATTCAGTGACTAGTGCTCAGTGAGTGGGGCTTTCTTCTCTCGTCATTACCTCCAACTGGGTCATGAATATCTTTGTAAAAGAAAACAAAACCAGGCCTGGAAAACTCACCTGGAAAATCAAACCAGGTCTGGAAAATCACACCCTGAAAGTCAGAACAAACAGACAGAAAAAGAAACTTCAGGTTTAGAGATAGTCACTGTACTTATAAAATAGTATATTTTATATACTATTACATAATAGTATATAAATAGTATACTGTTATAACACTATTATATTATAAATATAATATTATGACACCATTTATACTATAAATAGTATAGTATAACAATATTAAAATAGTATATAATTTATAAACTATTTATATAATAGTACTATTTTTATATACTAGTGGTTCTTTCACTTATTATTATTAATATTATTTACATTATGGCTGGTTCAGCCTGCCCTGGGGTTGGGGCTGGCGCAGCATGTGGTGTTGGGAATTGAACTGTGGCTCCTATGGTTACCTAAGCTTGCCTAAGCAGGCGCTTTAGACCACTGAGCTATCTCACTGGCCCCTCACTTAAATTGTATAAGTGGATATTATGCCACTGGAACAATTTAAGATAATTGCTTGTTCAGTTTCATCTACTGTGTGATTTATTGAAATATTTTTATTACAAAATATAAAATATTTTTATTTATTTTTGCCTCATAGAATGCAAAAGTTACCGCAGTGATTCAAATCAACAGAATAATGTGATTCAAATCAACAGAATAATGTACCTAGACCTGTAGCACTTGTTGTTTGATGTCAGAATACTGAGAAACAGAAAGGGGAAATAAAGAAACCAGGAAACCTAATGGAATAATCAGTAGTAGCAACCCATTCCTTATTGATTTATTTATTTTTCTGATTCTCCTTTCTTTTTCCTGTATTCTATTCATGTCTCCCCTTTCTTTCTCACGTATTACTTCATGAAACTGAGAATGAAGACATGCAACAGGTCAAGACTAAGTCATATTTTGGCAGCGTCTACATTTACCTGCTTCCCTGATTTTGAAGCAGAGTTACCCTAAAGAAAACTCAGATTGCATTGTTTCTTAAGTATTAAAAAAAATCAAACATATTTTCTCTTTTTTAAGATCCTGGTAAAACTAGAAGCAAACAACTACTTTTGCACAGTTTTGATCAGCCTTATTCTCCTCAAGCAAACTTTAAAGAAAAAGTATTGCATTAAAATCGGAAGCTGCCCAAGGGAAAGATCATTGTTGATTTCTTGTCTGGTCTTTTCCTTGTGAAAACGCTCAAATTAAACATCACTGTCCAATGTGGAAAGGATGATGAAACTCTCCTTATTTAAGTCATTTGTTTCTGTTGCTTGTGATTCCTGAAAATTTTAACATTGTAAATATAAGAAAAACTGAAGTATCTATTAAAAGAAAATGTATTGGAAATGTAATACTTAGCCGGGCATGGTGGCACAGGCCTGTAATCCCAGTAATTGGGAGGCAGAGGCATGAGCATCAGTGGGAGTTTGTGACCAGCCTGGGCTACAAGAGTAAGCTGTATGGCGAGACACTGTCTCAAACACACACATACACACACACACACACACACACACACACACAAACACACACACATACACACACACAAACACACACACATACACACAGAGAGTAATACTTATATACAACATATTCAGAAGACATAGGCTTGAGAAACAGAAAGACAAGGTATCTCACTGATTTTTATAATTCTGGTTTTAATAAAAAAACCTTGAAAAATTCAATATAATATTAATTTGAATCACTTGAGAAGACCGGACACACAATCAACCAAATGAGAAGAAAAAATAGCACATACAGGTAATACAACCATCATAAAGCTACTGTAAAACAATAATTTTTGCATTTAATAACTATAGTATGATTTAATTTTCACATAGAACTTTATACTAGCTTATAATTATAATTATTAATTTTTCTATACATGATATTTTCTCTTCTTAGCGTCATGTACTGGTAAGCACATTTATTTTTTATTTTTCTTCAAAATACACAAACAATATTTTAGTAGAATAATTTTCTAGCTGTACTTCCATTCTTTGCTCAAAAAAAAAAAAAAACCCTTCTAAAATCTTTTCAAAAAGAATTCTAAAACTATCATACATTTCAAATCTTAAAATACTTAGGGAAGTATTTCATCTTATACATGAATGCATAATTTATTTTAACTGGCTAATATGATTTAAAAAAAGAGTTAAAGGTACCAAAGAACTTATATCCCACTCACTGTGTTTATTTTTTCTAAAATTTATATATTATACTTAAAGAAATATAAACTTCATGACATAGGAATTACTCATATGTATTTTGATAACAAAATAATCATTTAGCCTATTTCTTAACTTATGTCTAATGTATTTAATAATGCTTCTGCATCATATTTTCCCACTTAAAAATTATTAAGCCTATAGTGTTCAATGTTTTTATTTAAAGAGCATATTTTAAATCAAAGTCTTACACAGAGCCTCATTTATGTAAAAAAAAAAAAAAAAGCTATTATAGTGGGTCAGAGAGCTGTGTTCTCCTATATAATTTTCTATTTTTCTCTACAGTAACTTCTGAAGATCCAAAATTAACAAAAGGCTCCACAAAACACTTTTGGAAAATCAGAATCAACTGCCAAACTTAAGACTATTTTGCATTTTGTTGGCTTATAAACTGTGAAAAGGATCTTTCCTTTCCACTCCTGCCCTCAATCCACTCTTGAAACCACCCAATTCAGCCTTTTATACATTGTTTACCTCTAGCAGGGAATATAACCCTGTGTCTAAAATGTAAACAGTAGTAAACATATTCTGTTAACTCTCTTATCATCTTATCTCTCCTTGCTCAAAGCTCAGTATGTGACAGGTCCTGACTATGACTTTCTCCTCTTTCCATGGTTCCTACTTACAGTTATTCTTAAAGACACTGCCTGCAGCCTACCCATCATTGTTACACTGTGTTGTATTTGTTCAGATGCAATATTAAGAAGAGCAATAAGAACAATGATGACGACACTAATGATGACATGGCAATGGATACTTTTCATATCACCAGCACTTTCTACATAGTTACATATTTTCTCACTTTTGAGCCTCCTAGATTATCATACAGTTTAAGTAGGTCACACAGTTACAAAATGTGAAATCCTTGCGTGAATACTTCCCAAGTCCTATGTCCTTAACAACAAAATTTTATTTACTTTCACTACAACAATAAAAGTAATTATGCTAACACAAACCTTTGTTTGATGAACTAGATAAATTAGTATGTAGTTCAACTATCTTGGACAATGTTTTTCTTTTTCTTTTCCCTTCCTCTTTTTCCTTTACCTCCATTCTAGTTCCTTAAACTCATGAGTGATTTTTATACATGCCTATGTTTTCTTCTTACTCACTAACATCTTTTGTTTTACTATAGAGAGTTTTTCCGTCTTTGTATTTTGGCTTTGCTTGTGTCTGTCGCCAGCAATTCTAAGACCATTTCTAATTTCCTTGAACTTATAGGCATTTCCTTTATCTCTGTATCAGGTACAGGTTTGTTGTGAATTTGCATTATTCTTATGTCATCCCTAAAGAGTGACTCCAGTGCAATCATGGACATAGAGAATATCCAAAAGGGATAGCTTGTTCAAGTAAGCCTTTGCCTGCATCCGGATTAGAGATGGTAACCTCATTCATAATTATTCACATATAGTTAGGTATTGTCAGACTCAGCCCAGTGTGAGACAGGATCACTATGAAGAATTGGGCTGATACCTTCATGCTGTGCCTGAGGCCAGCAATGATGCAGTATTGTGTCATCCCATGAGTCCACCAAAGCTCTGTGACTAGCACAATAGGGGGAAGGGCAAGGCCACAATACCATGGATTCCCCACTGCTACATGTTCTTGTGACTTAAGACCACTTCAATCAGACATTGCCTCTAGTGGCCCGAGGAGAACATTGATACATTATGAAGGTCTCCATTTGATGCTGGAGATGTTCAGAGCCTCAGTACACAGTAGAATCTGAAGATCTTCTCAAAATTGGGATTTACCAGCTTAACCCTGAGTTCCAAAGCAAAGTCTTGACAATACAACCTTGTCCTACTTTCTTTAATGGAACCTTGAGCTACAGTATGTTGCCTAGGGCTCGGGGGGTATTGATGAAAATAGTCCCTTGGCCACTACATTTGATGCTAAGCTGTACTGTACCTACTGCTCATAACACTTGGGACCTATACAGGCCTGAAGGATACACCCATGCTCATGATGTAGATAGCAATGAGGCAGGGAGAAAATTAGTCTGTCCCACAGGAAGACATATGGCTTGTTTAGCACCAAAAATTCCCGCAGCTCTGCTCTTGGGATAGCTATGTACACTAAGTTCAGAGAATGGTTCATGGAGCTAGTTAACTGGACAGTGAAGCCATCATTAAGCCGGGTCTTAACTAAATGAGATATAGCTTCAGGGACCTACAAAGAGCTGGGATGGGGAGAAAGAATGGGACCACTCTATACCTGGCAGAGATGCAACCTAGAAACTAGTGCCTGTATCCACCCTGTTGCTGGAACAGATCTCAAGGCCCAATTTGTGAGCTCTGGCCTTTAAACCAGGGAATTTGTCACACCTGGTACTGGGTCTTACCACATGATTCTAGGACTGACATCCAAATCAATCACCAATGCTGGCTCTCATACCCCATTCCTGAGCAATGAGAGTCTTTACTGCTTCACTACTTAAATTTTGGAAAGAGTTCTTGGAATCCATCAGCTGCTAGGCTGTTTCTGTGGCTCAGTCCAGATACCAGCCTGGTGGCAGATTTTGATGCTGTTGCGGAGATTTACCATGTACACCTGGTAGTGGTTTGCAAAGCTATGGGCTATCCTTAATTATTTCTTCCTCTGCCAAAAGAGAAGCATCTATCACTGCAGTGTGTAGAGTTGTAAGAGGGGTGAAGAAAACTATGACCTTCCAGGCTTCTTTATTTTTTATTTCCTCCCTGCTTGAGTTTCTTTTCATCACTCTAAAACTCAGCACCATAATCTCCCACAATCTTTGACACAATCTTGTTCTGTTTTTAACACTAGAGCATGGATATTTTGATATTCTACAATCACAAATTTTTAAATGTTTGAAAATGAGTTAAGGATGGGCCTGTGAGATAGCTCAGCTGACTAAAGTGCCTGCTTAGGCAAGCGCAGGCAAGTACAGGGACCGCAGTTTGATCCCTGACACCACATGTTATGCCAGTTCTGCCCCTCTGAGCTGGCGTAAGTCTGGGCATTATGGCACATACCTGTAATCCCAGCACTAGGGAGGCTGAAATCAGGAGGATCACCATAGTCGAGGCTGTGTAGTGAGAACTTGCAACAACCAAATACATGAAAACAAATAAATTTATTTAATTATTTTTTTAAATGAGCAAAAGTGACTTTGCTCACTGAGCTAAATTTCTATCTTCCATTTTATTTTTTTTTAATTTTATTTATTTTTTCTTGTTTCAGAACCTTTGTTGTTTATTTACTCATTTTTATGGCCGGCTCAGCCTGCCCCGAGGGCAGGGCTGGCGCAGCATGTGGTGCCGGGGATCGAACCATGGTCCCTGAAGCTGCCCAAGCTTTCCCAAGCAGGCTCTTTAAACCACTGAGCCAACCCGCCAGGCCCCCATTTTATTTTTTGAAAGACAATCTTCATAAGTGGCTGATTTCCTGAGAATGGTGTAGAATTGTGATCCTCCTACCTCCGCTTCGCAGAGTGATGTTATTACAGGCATGCACCATCATGTTCAGCTACACAGAATTATTTGAACAATTTTATGAAAAAATTCCAATGCACAAAGAGTCAAATAATATTACAAAGGTGCAAAATGGATAGCTTTGTATTTGCTACTGTGTCTAAAGACAAATTAGCTGTAGAATTATCAGCCTGATATATCTGTCATTAACTGGATATTATCTTATTCAAAACCAAGATATTGTGCAGGAACTATGAGAACACATTAATATGTGAAGATAAAACCAAGTGAGATTATATTCTGTGATGTTTAAAACATAAAAATAAATTGTTTGAACTAGCAGATAATGCTTTCTGGACAATGGTACTGCTATATTGTCTCCCCTCTCAATCACGGCCTTACCTCATTCTCTATATAATAAATTGCCTGAAGAATTAGGACTTCAGCCTTTTTGCAAGATGGCTCTGCATGATATGCTAGTGGCACCCAAAGGGAGTGAAGACTGTATCATTATAACCCTACTCATGGGTGATTCTACAGTAAAATGGGAGAGAAAAAAATCTTTCCAGGAGGCAGAATTTTGAACAGTAAAATTTATTTTCCACTTTCGTTGGCCACTTCATTTGGCCAGGAATACAAGTGTGTCTGATTCATAAACAGCAGTTAACAGTTTAGCTGAAAGGTCAGGAAGTTGGAAGAAGTAAGACTGGAAAATTGGAAGTCAGGGAAGGAGTATGTTTCATCTCTGAGAGTGAGTGCCGAATGCGAAGATTCTAATGTCTCCTATGAGTGATCAGCCGAAGAAATCCATGGCGGTGAAAGCTTTCACTGGCCAGCTGGACAAAATGATAGCTCCCTGTGGCTGTACGTGAGCACTCCCAGGCCACTATAATTCTTGTGCATGGAGGCTGTCAACAAATGTCTAGCATCAATAATAGAGGATGCTAATGAAGTCAACAATACGTTCTTCCTTTTAACAAAACTATTCTTACAACTACTAATGCTGGCAGCTTAAGATGGCAATGCCAATGCTACCAAGGACCAATGCGGGGCTCTATGATGACATTCTGCCCCAGGACTACCATTTAGACACCAAGCAGAAGGCTGATTATATGAGATTGCTTCATCAAAAAGGGATCCACCTGGGTACACATATATTTTCTGTAGGGGTTTGTTTGTATTCCAGTTGCCAGAACTTTCTTTAGAAAAGTCAACATACCTGTCTTTTACCACTGTCAACCACACACAATGCTCTTCTTTTTCAGTTTTTGCCCAACATGGGATTGAACCCAGAGCCTTCACTTTTGAGCTACCTTGCAAGTCATTTACAAAAAGAAAATTATCATTGGAATTTTGAGACACTGTCTCACCGAGTCACTAATTTTCCCAGAGTGGGCTTGAGCTGGCAGTCATCCTGACTCAGCTTCACAAAGTGCTGCAATTCTAAGCATGCCTCACCATCTCTAGGTTCCACTTCTTGAAGTAATTTTTCCAACAGAAAATAAATCGAAGCAGTTTGCTTTGATCCTACAATTTATGTGTATTAGTGCATCAATGATTGTCTAGTTTAATAGAAAAATGTTATAATGTTTTTTAAGTATTCAATTATAGTAGCACATAGAAGGCAATTCTTTAAATAAAACCTCTGTATGGACTTTTCTTCATTCCTAGAATACAAGAAAGGAAGAAGAGGGTCTCCTCACGGTAGTACCTGAAACCCATTTGCAAAATATTTCCATCTTGTCTGAATGATTTCAAGTTCTGCTACACAGGAATTCTGTGTGTTTTGTTTTGCTTTCCAAAGAAAGAGTGTTGCTTCTCAGGTACACCACTCTGGGCCAGGTGTACCACACTGGTCCAACATAGTTGAAAGCTGAAAATGCTACATGGCCATTGTTGAGACACTGATTCAAAGCAATCAGCAAGCAAACAAACAAAAACAGGAGGAAATATTATTCTTATTGGACTTTCAATTATGGTTTATAAGGTTAAATTTCTAATTTTACACAGTAGGTGAAGAAGAATATATGTGGAACCCACAGATGTCTTTGAAGATAATTGTGATTTCTGAATGGCATTAATATAACAAAAGCAGGAAAGGTAGGACTTTTGAGTACTCAGTCTTCTTGTAATGAAAATTTCAAATACTGTTACAGTTTATGTCTAGCTGTTCCCCCAAAGCCTCATGCAATCATGGGGTGGGGACTTCTAGAGTTGGAGACTTGATTCATGATCCCTGGGATTGTATATTTTAGTACTAATGGGATTATGAGTCTTGGTACTTCTTGGATTATGGATGTTTCCTAAGGCGGATAGGCTGAGGCAGAGAATCTGAACGTAATATGAAGAGAGACAGAGACAGACTCACACGGTTGCTCTGCTACTCTGGTTGGTTGGTTGCCTCTGTCGCCATTGCTGCTGTTCCTCCACCATGAACTGCTGCTCTCTGCCAAGTGCCTCTCTGCCTTGGAGACAGCCAAGTATGGACTGAAACCTCCAGTAACTGTGAGCTAAATAAACCTTTCCTTCCTTCATTTTGAGTGTTGGGTATTTGTCCCAGCAATGAGTAAAACGTAACTAAGAAAGAATTTGGTACCAGAGAAATGGGGTTGTTTCTGTGGCTATACCTGATAATGTGGATTACAAGCTTTTGGGAATGGCTTATGGGAAGAGATAGGAAAGGTTCAGAGATGTTGGCTACAAGTGAAGCACTGGAAAAGCTTTGGCTGTTCTGTAGAGGAGATTCTGATCAGAAGACTGGCTTGAATCCTGGATATAAAGAATGGATTATGAGCAAGATTAGAAAGGTTTGGAGAACTCATCTACTTGTAAAGAGCTGGAAAAGCTTCGGCTGTTCTTCAGGGGAGATTCGGTTATAACTCAGACCAAAAGACTGACAGAAGGCCTACCTGCAAAGATGAGGCTGAGGAGGTTTCTACTGGGAGAAAGAACAACACTGGTCACTGGACCCCAGGTGATTTGTGCTTGGATTAGCTGAAGGTCTGTCAGAATTTTGCTTGTGCCCAGAGACTTGGCCTAAGACTGAGATTAAGCATGGTGGACTGACTAATCTTTCAAGAGATATTTCAAAGCAGCAAACTATTGGGCCCGTGGCATGGTTGTTATTGGTGGCTTTTATCCAGATTTATGTTGAAAATCAAGAGCTTAGAACCAAGAAGAATGATTTAAAATGTGAGTTGGGGCAGAAAGGAAACATTAGGAGCCGGGTGTGGTGGCGCACGCCTGTAATCCCAGCACTTGGGAGGCTGAGGCAGGAGGATCGGTGCAAGTTCGAGACCAGCCTGGGCTGCAAAAGTGAGCTTAAGGCCAGCCTGAGCTGCATAGTGAGACCCTGTCTCAAAAAGACAAAAAAAGAAAGAAAGAAAGAAAGAAAGAAAGAAAGAAAGAAAGAAAGAAAGAAAGAAAGAAAGAAAGAAAGGAAACATTAGGAAAGCTGTGTAATGCAAAGATGGGGTTAAAAGGATTTCCATTGCTGGGAAGGAATCAAAGAATCTAAAGAATGGCTGAGGGCATCACAGGAGGTGGGAGCTCTCCACCCTTGCAGCCTCAGAATTGCAAAGGACATAAGTTTTACCTTAAGAAGAAAGCTGCAGAGACTCAAGTACCAGAATGGTGGCAGCGGCTAAAACACATTCTAAAATGGTGCTGGAATGGAGAATATGTTCCTCAGAATCAAGGTCAGAGTGTTCATCAATCCAGGAACTCCACCCCTACAATCAAGATGGAAGGAAGCCTGGCCACTGCTCCAGCTGGCAGTAGACCTTGACATCATCCATGTGGCATTGGTTTTAGGCACAGCCGGAATGCAAGAGTTGTTAGTTTAAGAAGGTTTCCACCTTGATTTCAGAAGAAAGCCTGGGAGGCCAGGCAGTGTGCCCTTGAGAGGGCAGTGTGTGAAGCAGAGATTGAGAAGCCTATTCATTGGGAACTCCAGAAGTTTGGAAAAGTCAGAAATGTGGGTCGTCTAAAGGAAATTCCAAAAAGGGAGCAAATCCGGCCTAAGAGAGAAGCCATGGAAACTACCACCGAAAGTGCTGTAAGAACTAAGCCCTGTAAGGCCTTTGGAACTCACAACTCAGTGCAGACTGCTTTTGGATGCTCCAGTTGGAACTATGGGATTTAATGTTTACTCTGCTGGATTTTGGACTTGTATTGGCACCAGTGTTTTGTATTCCCCTGCTATTTGCAACTTTTGGAATGCCAATGTTTATTTTGTGCCTATGAATGTTGGATATGTTTAACTTTTCTATTGTACAGGGTATCACAGTTGAGCATTTGCCTTGGATCTTGAAGGAAATTTGGGATTTGGACTTTTCAGCAATGCTGAAACTGTTGGGAGTTTGGCAACTCTTCCAGATGGTCTTAAATGTCTATTGCACAAAAGGATGTGCATGAGGCTTTGGGGTCCACGGGTGGAATGTTATTGTTTATGTCTAGCTGTCCTCACAAAGCCTCATGCAAGCATGGTGTGGGGACATCTAGAGTTTGAGACTTGATTCATGATCCCTGGGATTACCTCTTTTAGTGCTGATGGGATTATGGGTCTAAGTACTCCTGGTATTATGGGTGTTGCTTAAAGCGGATAGGCTGAGGCATAGAACCTGAATGTAACATAAAGAGTGACAGAGACAGACTCACACTATTGCTCTGCTACCCTGGTTGGTTGATTGTTTGCCACTGTCACGATTGTTGTTGTTCCTCTTCAATGAACTGCTGCTCTCTGCCAAGTGCCTCTCTGCTTTGGATCCAGCTGAGTATGGACTGAAAGCTCCAGTAACTGTGAGCTAAATAAACCTTTCCTTCCTTCATTTTGAGTGTCAGATATTTGTCCTAGCAGTGAGTAAAAATTAACTAAGACAAATACCATGTCTAGAAAATTCTGAAGTGTATAGTTTAAAGCAAAACGCTGTAAAAGAGCTTATAGAAGATAAAAGCCACAGCTTTAATAGTCAGAATGACCAGTTATCAAATGGTATACAAGTTACATTGCTTTATATTTCTCTGACTTATTTCAAATGCATCTAATGGCCAATCTTAAGTACATTCTATTTAAAATTTTATATCAAACATGGTAGTGCCTAACCTTATAATTTATTTTGTATGTAAAAGAATTATAGATAAACCTGTGACAATCTGATTAGTTAGAAGTGCAGCCAGTTATGGCTAGGGAAAGGTAGATAGATCCAACAGTTTGGTGAGAAGGAAAGAAGCTCACACTCTTGCACAGGATAATAACACTTTGTTAGATGGAATTACTGAGTCATTTATTTACTATATGAGAGTTCACACTTATATGAAGGGTGTGTTGGAAACCTGAAGAACTAAATGGGTTAACTGCCTCTGTTATAAAAACGCCAATGGATGAACTTGTCCTTACCTTTCTCATTACTATAACCTGCTGAACATTTCTCCTCCATCATCTTGCCTAAGAGAGGGTCCTTGAGCCATAGCACATAACCAGATAACCTATAAGATAGATACCTTCCTATCTGGTGTGCCAATTTTCAGCATCAGAGCTTATACAGAAGCATTCTTAACTCTTAGTAGCACTCACTCCAGAAGTCCAGGTGGAGTGACAAGTTATGGGGAAGATGTATGATGTTTACCCACTACCCAGCTGGTCATTCCTATAGAATATCTGTGGTCATGTGCTCCTGAAAACCTTTCCATTACCAGGTGGGAACTTCTATGACCTAAGGCTTCTTTGTTGTAGGCTGTATAATAAATATACTCTTACCCATGATAACAAACCTTCCTCTTTGCAATGGCAGGGACCTCAACTGAATTCTTAGTTGGGTTTCACGCTCCACTCTAGTGGTAGCTGCTACATCCTGCATTTGATACATGAGAACTCTGTAATATTCTTTTTCAACACTTTCAGTAGTTAACAAATACAAAAAATTAGAATATTCCTGCTTTAGTTATTAGTGTGATGTGTATTTCCCAACTACACCTCCACTGTGAAAATACTAATGGAAATCTTCAGGCAATCATAAAACGTGTCCATAATGAAGCATAAAAACTAGGAAAACAGTAGGATGCAAAGGAAAAAATAAACATAAAACTAAATTTTCACTACTTATATCATTAATTATAGTGAAGTTGATTACACACAACAAAACAAAATAGAAGGTGATAATATTACAAAGTAGAAGGGAATCTAATGCACTTAAGTGATTTCTCAATGCTTGCATTTTCTAGGAAGTGGCTAAGGTCCTAATTTTATTCTACTTTAATGTCAAATGAATATTGGTATATTTGGATTAAAAC
>PVJA010031106.1:0-25126 GCA_004027025.1 Myocastor coypus | reverse complement strand
CCCAGGCTGGTCTTCTTGAACTCATGCCAATCCTCCTGCCTCAACCCCCCCTCCCCCATGCTGGGATTTCAGGTCTTCCTTGTAATCAGTTTCTGTCAGATATTGTAGTAAAGCTTGTGTGTAGATAACACATACTGACAGCTTGGAGGTCTTACAGGCAGGAGCACTATACTGCTTGATGCAGGTGGGGGTTGCCTTGGGGCTGAGCTCAGTCACCAAAGCCTCACACCAGGGGTGAGTCCTTTGTCCAAACTTCTAGGAACAAGTCTGTCAAAGTTGTGCAGGTTTTTTTTTTCTTTTTTTTTTTTTTTTTGATACAGGGTCTCACTGTGCAGTTCATACTCATAGAGGTCCTCCTGTTTCAGCCTCCCCAGCACTGGTATTGCAGGCATGAGCCATCATGCCTGGTTTCAGGGCCAGCATGACATGTGGCACTGAGGATTGAACTTGGGACCTGTTGCTTGCCAGGCAGGCCCTTTATTATTATTATTATTATTATTATTATTATTATTATTATTATTTGTACCAGGAATTGAACTCAGAATCTTGCACTTGTCAGGTGGCTGGTGGGCCCCTGAGCTAGAGCCCAGGCTCTCAAAATTTCAGGATTGTGATTACTAGGTATTTTAGGCTAATATAGGCACCATTCTTCCTGTCTGGGTATAGTGAGAGTCAATAGTCAACATCAAGTCCAGGACAGTGGATCTGATGTGAGATGGAACTAGTAACATTCTTGGGACAGGTAAAGAGCACTCACGCATCTCTCAAATACAGGAATTCATCTGACAATGTGTCCATCTGTAATGGTTGATACATTGTGTCAACTTGAGAGTTGAGAAGTTCAGAAGCTTAATTAAGTGGCTCAGCAGGGGCCAGGGTTCTCGCTTTGTAAACATCCTGAGCCTGTGCAGGAAGAGGGCATGGAGGTGGTGTGGATGCGTTTCCGGCACACAATATAAGGGGGCAGAAGAAGAGGCACCTTTTCCCTTTCTGCTCTGCTGCCTTGATGTCTGCTGCTGCCTGTGTTGCCCCTGTGCCATGCTACCCAGCCTTGGAGCCAGCCGAGTATGGACTGAAACCTCCACAAACTGTGAGCTAAATAAACCTTTCCTTCCTTCATTCTGGGTGTTAGGATATTGTGTTTCAGCAGTGAGATAAAAGTCACCAACACATCATCAGTCTCACAGGATCTGCTTTGGCAGAGTGGACTTTTTTTTAAATGTATTTAGTACAGGGTCTCAATACACAGATCAGACTCATAGTGGTCCTCCTGTTTTCAGCCTAGCACTGGGATTACAGGCGCACACCACCATCACACCTGGTCTCAGCTTGCCCTGGGGGCCGGGCCAGCCCAGCATGCTGGGATTTAACCCCAGTCCCTGCATCTGCCTAAGCAGGCACTTTAATCCCCTGAGCTGCTATCTGGCCAGCCCTTTTTTGTCGTTTGGAGACAAGTTCTCGCTATGTAGTTAGTTCAGGCTATGTAAGTTTCACTTTGTAGCCCAGGCTGGTCTTGAACGCCCAACAATCTTCCTGCCTCAGCCTCCCGAGCGCTGGGGTTTTAGGTGTGCTAACAGAGCTCAGTTTGTCCTATCTCTGCAGACCCAACAGGGCACAGCCCATTTGTCAGAGCTGACAGTCCAGTTTTCCTCAGTGAAAATGTGGAACTCAGAAGGAATTGTTGACGGTCATCTTGGGTGCATGCTCAATGAGGCCATCTGACACAACAGGCATGAGGTGATGCTTGGCAGCTGAACGCAGGTTCAGGCAGCTGGAAGTAGACAACTCAGGAGTGGGGAGCGAAGCTACAGGTGTTGCCAGCAACCGAAGCAGCTGATAAGGGTGCTGAGGTGAAATCCTCAGGAAGAACGGGCCTCCTTTCTCTGTCTTTCCCTCTGAGATGCAGTGAACATTTGGTTTCATTCCTAACTCTGCAAAAGCCCCTTTTCCTGCAATCATGAACTGTGGGTTTTAACTAATTTGTTCCCATCTCTGGCTCCCTACGTGTATGCTGTGTGCCCTTGAGCTATGGTGCAACAGACAGAGGGTGGGCACCCCTCAGAGAGAGACCACTCAGATGCCCACCTGGCCATGCTCCTTGTGGGGATTTAGGTGTGGTTTAGCTAAGGAGGGTGCAAGGCCTATGTTATACTACATGTCAATGGCCAGGTGAGTTCACTGTCAGCCACGGTGACCAACCAGTGCCTCCTGGTCCTGGGGCACTGTGTGTGTGTTCCACTCACACAGTCATGTAGCAGGCACTCAGAGGCTAAGCATTCCAATGCCCCTTCCCTTCAAAGTGGTCTTAGCTAATAAGACTTGATCAAGTTCTTCTTCTCAAACTAAGCAGGCCTGACAGACTGACTAGCTGGAGTGCCCATAGGGACCTTACCAGAATCAGGCAGACAGACAGACAGACAGACAGACAGATGGACAGACAATGTCCTCTTCCTTTTTGGGTCTGATGTGAGCCACTCAAGTAGGGATCCAGGTATCTCAAGGGTGTGCCTTCCCATTGGGACCTGGAGAGGTCCTTGTTCCATCCATGAGGGCCAAGATTCACGACCAAAGAGGTCTTCCTGGATGGTGCACCAGATACAACCACAAGCAGAAACACTGAAAGGACATCCAGGGTTTGGAGGCAGTAATCAGGATCATTCCCAGAATATCAGGCCTAGATCTCTGGTGGCCTAGGCTTTATTGGAGATAAGCCAGCAAGAACTACAGAGGTCAAGTGGCTTGTCAGTTGGGGACTGGTTTATGCAGTGTACATCCTGGCCACCAGCTATGCATCACAGTGACCAACCATTTCTAAGAAACATGGGAAACTGGAACTGGAATAAAAAACATCACCTGAGCAACTAAGAAACTGAAGTATGCTGATTGGGGGCCCAGTTTTGGTAACAATACTATATTCTTGTACTGGTGGGGTTTATACTGTGACTGGTTCCATGATTCTGGGAGGTGGAGCCTGGTGGGAGGAGATGAGTCATTTTGGGTGTGGCTTCAAATATCTATCTATCTATCTATCTATCTATCTATCTATCTATCTATCAATCAATCATATGTCTTTGCTGTCTTGAGCCCTTCATGTTTCCTGCTTGCTACTGCCATGAGCTCTCCTCCCTGCCCTACTCTTCTGCCACACCACCCTGCTGTGGCAACTGTCGACTAAGGACTGAAACCTCTACAAACTGTAAGCTCAAGTAAACCTTCATGATATCAGGTACTTTGTTCCAGCAACAAAAAAGTAGCTAAGATACCAAAGTTAAATTGATTTATTTTTATTTTTTTGATTTACTGAATCTTTATCAAGTTAATTATCATAAACAGTTAAGCAGCCTAACAGACCAAAAAAGCATCTAAAACACATAAAACAGTCATACTAAGTCAAGATACACTATCAGGTGCATTGGCCGTGCTGTATTGTTAGAACTGTTTTCTCCCTTTATTGTCTATCCTTTTTTTTGTCTGTCTTTTTTTTTTTGTTTGTTTGTTTGTTTTTTAGGGAAGAGTCTATGGGATGTTCAGGGTCTCACTAGTAGATTGAACTAGAAGTGATCCACCTGTTTACAGCCTCCCAAGAGCTAGGATTATAGGTGCACGCCATCATGCCCAGGCTCAATTCCATCTCAGAGTGCACTGGGGCAGGGCCAGCATGACAGGTCCAGGGATTCAACTCCTGGCCCCTGTACCTGTTTGCAGGCAATTTAATCTGCTGAGCTATTTGGCTGGCCCTTGTTTGTCTGTTATTTTGTACTTTACTTATATAATAGATTTCTCATATAAGAGAAAACATGATTTTTAAACTGTGACTGATTTACTTTACTAAGCATTATGGGCTGAGGGTGGACAAATTTTTCTACAAATGACTCAGATTTGCAGAATGATATTTCATTATATATAACTATCACCTTTTTTTTTTAAAATCACCTTTTCTTTATTCATCTGTTATTCATCTTTATTCATCTCTATATAGGCTGCTTCCAAGCTTTAGCTAGAATGAATTGCACTGCTGTGAGCACAGGTATGCATGTATCACTGTAATATAATGCTTTCTTTAATTCACTTAAGGAGATACCTAGAGGGGGAATATCTGGATCTAATAGAATTTCTACTCTTAGTTTTCTCGTGAATCTCCACACTGGTTTTCATGGTTGTAAGGGTCAATACATTGTGTCAACCTGAGAAGGTTAGAAGTTTAACTAAGCCACTCAGTGGGGGGGCCAGGGTTCTCACTTAGCTAACATCCTGAGAGAGTGCAAGAGAAGGGCAGGGGGATGGCGTGAGCACTGCGCCCACCCTAGAGGTCTGCTTAGGATGTAGGAGGAAAAGAGGTAGGCTGCCCCCTTTTGCTTTAGTTGTTTTTGTTTTTTCTGTCTTTGTTGCCTGGTGCCGTGCTACCCTGCCTGGAAGCCAGCTGATTACAGACTGAAATCTCCACAAACCCTGAGCTAAATAAACCTTTCTAGATAAATGCCTTAATTTGAGGTGCTGCTATTTTGTCTCAGCAAGGAGAGGAAAGCAAGACAGCAGTGGTTGTAGCAGTTTACCCTCCTGTCAACAAGGAAGGGGCCCCTCCCGTCCCCTCCCGCACAGCCCTTCCACCACTTGTTACTGTTTAATTTCTCGAAAACAGCCGTTCTTTCAGGAGATCTCAGTGTTGTTTTAATTTGCGTTTCTCTGATGGCCAGGGATGTTGAATATTTTTCACGTACTTGTTGGCCATTGGAGGAGTGTCTACTTCAGATGCCCACTTCTAAATTGGGTCTTTAAATTTGGGACCCCACACAAAATTTTTTGTGTTTTTAAAAACATATTCTAGATACTAGTCCTTTGTCTAAGGGGTAGCTAGTAAACAATATTTTTCCATTCTGTAGGTTTGTCTCTTCACCTTGTGGATGGATGGTTTACTCATACCATCCACAGTGTGAAGAGTACTTATTTTTGAGACAGAGTCTCACTATATAGTTCAGGATGGCCTTGAACTCACTATGTGGTCTAGGCTGACCTTGAACTCAGTGATTCTTCTGCCTCAGCATCCCAAGTGCTGGGATTGCAGACGTGTACCACAATGCCCAGCAGCTTTTTAACTGAGTGTGATCCCATTTGTTGATCCTTGGTATTATTTCTTGTGTAACCAGAGTTCTGCTCAGAAAGATTTATTTATTTATTTATTTATTTATTTTGCGGGGCGGGAGAAGGCCCCTATGCCTGCTTGTAGGCGCTTTAGTCTGCTGAGCTATTTGGCCGGCCCTCAAAAAGTCTTTGACTACACGTATGTCTTCAGGAGGTGTTTTGAAAAAGTTTTGCCTATAGTGTCTTCCAGCACTTAAGCGTTTTTGTTTAGGATTTAGATCTTTGGTCCATTGTGAATATTGGTGCACAGGGGGAGTTATGGGTCGATATTCAGTCTTCAGCATGTGAACAGCCAGTTTTCCCAGAACCATTTGTGAAAGAAGCTGTTTTTCCTCTAACAAAACTATTCAGTGGAGTCCCAGCACTTCAGAGGCTGAGGCAGGAGGGTCTTTGTGAGGTCATAAGCCAGGCTGGGCTTCATAGTTAGATTCTGGCAAAAAAAAAAAAAAAGTTTGTTTAGCTGCTATGTCATAGATAGGGCAGCTGAGTAGGTCTGGAGTGCTTCTGCACCCTCTGTCCTATTGCATTGGTCCATAGGTCTGTTTTTTCTCTCCAGTACCATACTTCATTTAATCACTGCAGCTTTGCATTGTAACTTGAAGGGACACTGTGATGCCTCCTGCCTTGCCCTTGTTGCCCAGAATTGTTTCTGCCGTTCTAGATGATTTTTGGTTCCATATGAACTGTAGGAATATTTTTTCTAGTTCTGTGAGACACGCTGTTGGTGTCTTGATTGGAACGGCATCAAATCTATGTAAAAGGTTTGGGAGTATGTGACAATGTTTTGCTATACTGACTATTTTCCAAGAAATAGGACAGCTTTTCATTTTCTGATATTTTCTTTGGCTTCCTTTTTCAGAGTACTGTAGTTTTCTTTATAAAAATCTTAGATGAGTTAATTCCTTAGAGTTCTTTTTTTTTAATGTATTTTGCATGGGGGTCTATAGGGTCTCACTACACAGATCAGACTCAGAGTGACTTTCTTGTTTTCAGCCTCCCAAGTGCTGGGATTATGGTGCAGGCCACCATTTCAGCGTGCCCCGGGGGGTGGGGCCAGCATGGCAGGCTGGGGATCAAACTCTGGCTGCTGTACTCTACCTCGGCAGGTACTTTAATCCGCTGAGCCATCTGGCTGGTCCAGTATATCCTTGTCTTGTTCCTGATTTTATTTTATTTATTTATTTATTTATTTTTTTCTTGCTTCAGATTATTTGTTTACTCAATCATTTTTATGGCCAGCTCAGCCTGCCCTGAGGGCAGGGCTGGCGCAGCATGTGGTGCCGGGGATCGAACTGCGGTCCCTGAAGCCGCCCAAGCTTTCCCAAGCCGGCGCTTTAGACCACTGACCCATCCGGCCGGGCCCTTGTTCCTGATTTTAAAGGGAATGTTTTCAGCTTCTCTCCATTTAATATGGTACTGGCCATTTCCTTGTCATAGATAGCTTTTCTTAGATTGAGAGAAAGATCCTCTATACTTTTTTCATTTTTTATAGGAAATGTATGTATGTATGTATGGATGTATGTATGTATGTATGTATGGTCTTTTTGAGACAGAGTCTCATTATGCAGTTCAGGTTGCCCTGGAGCTCACTTTTGTAGCTCATGCTGGTCTCGAACTTGCCCTAATCTTCCTGCCTCAGCCTCCCAAGTGCTGGGGTTACAGGTGTGCATCACCATGCCTGGTTATACTTATTTTTTCATGTTTTAAAGCTCATGAATGGATATTGGACCTTGTCCAATAGTTTTTCTGTATCTGTTGAGATAATCATGTAAAATTTGTCCTTGCTTCTATTAATATAGTGTATTACTGTTGGAGGTGGCTAAATTAGATAAAAATATAGGCAGTCTGACAGGCTAAAGCCTCAAAGGAGACATCATAGAAGACAAGATACCTTGCAACTTGTAAGAGAGGGGGATGCTCCCACTGTGGGCCAGACCTCAAGACCAAAGATTGCACAAATGCTTACCTCCCAAAAAATAAGCATCCAGGATTGATCATCACCTTTAGGAAGCCAGGAAGAGTCATGAATCCAACCACTACTGGCCACCAGATAAACTAGTCTATATTTATGCTGCTTGCTATGTGTCTTACTTTCCCATTTGGTCCTGCACTCAATCAGTTTTACCTGAGCAATTATTAGTTGACCGTAGTTTTGTCCCACCTCATGACCACCTGAGTTCCCATGCTCTCCACCTTAGACCCATTTTACCACATGGTTTTGCTTTATAAAAGTCCCTAGAAATGGCAGATTCCTGGGACAATCTTCCTGAGTCCCCCTTCTTTACCTCTCTTGCACAGAAAATTTCTTTCCTTCAATAAATACAATCTGCTGTTAACTTCTGTTTGTTCCTAAAATTCCTTCCTTGGTTTTAAGAGAACATGAACTCATTCTAGGTACCTTTCAGGTTGGGTGTTTCATTACCCTATATCATTATACACACACACACACACACACACACACACACACACACACACACACATATGTATATATTTGGTACAGGGTTTCACTATGCAGCCTGGAGTTATAGTGATCCTCCTATTTTCATCCTCCTCAGTGCTGGCATTACAGGCATACACCACCATGCCCATTCATATCATTATATTTATTGATTGATTTGCATATGTTGAACCATTCCAGAATCCCTGGAATGAATTCTACTAGGTCATGATGTATGATCTGATGGTGATTTGCCAGTATCTGATGGAGGGTTTTTGCAACTTTGTTGACTGGCCTCTAGTTCTCATTTTCAGTTGGGTCCTTTTCTGGTTTCAGAATCAAGGTAATACTTGCTTCCAGGAATGACTTGGGGAAAATACTGCATCCCATTTGATTTATTTAAGGAGTGTGATGTGTACCGGTGTCAGTTCTTCTCAAAAGTTCTTGTAGTGTTTGGCAGTGAATCCATCAAGATCTAAGCTCTTCCTAGTTGATAGTTTATTACTTCTTCAATTTCATTGACTAATATTGGGTGATTTTGGATTTTTATATCTTCTTGGTTCAGCTTTGATAGTTGATATGTTATCGATGAATCTGAATTTCTTCTATATTTTCCATTTTATTAGGGTATAAGTTCTCAAAGTAGTTACCAATAATCTTCTGAATTTTAGTACAGTCCACTGTGATTTAGCTTTTTTTCATTCTTAACTGTATGGATTTGGGCTTTTCCTGTCCTTATTTTCTCATTTTTAAATTTTTTTAAATGTATTTTTTGTTGTTGTTGTTTGTTTGCGGGACTGGGTTTCAGACTCATGCCTTTGCACTTGCCAGGCAGGCATTTGTGCCACTGAGCTATCTCCCCAGTCCCTATATTTGGTTGTTACAGGGTCTCATTATGCAGCTCAGACTCATAGTGATCCTCCTCTCTTCAGCCTCCCCATGCTGGAATTACCGGCATGTGCCACCACGTCCAGACTCTGGCTGTCTCAGCGCGCCCTGGAGGCAGAGGTGGCACAGGCCTATGGTGCCAGGGATCAAACTGCAATCCCAGCGCTTGCCTAAGCTTGCTTAAGCAGGTGCTTTAGTCCATTGAGCTATCTTGCTGGCCCCAAACTGTCTCTATTTTGTAAGATTGGCTCAGGGCTTGTCTATTTTATTTAAGCTTTTTGTGTATGCTTTTTAGTTTCAATTTTATTAATTTCTACTCTGATTTTTATTATTTCCTTCCTTGTACTAGTGATATGGAAAAGGGAAGCAAATCTATACCACTTTGCACCTTAGTGCCATTTTAAAGCTTAAGTTTTTTTTTAAATTTCATTTCATTTTATTATTTATTATTATTATTATTATTATTATTATTATTATTATTTATTGGATACAGGGTCTCACTACACAGTTCAGTTCATAGTGATCCTCCTGTCTCAGCTTCCCCAGTTCTGGGATTACAGGTGTGTGCTACCATACCCACTTCCAAAACTAATAACCCAATAATGCAATTGACATGCACTTAAAAAGTCTATGTTATTCACTTTTGCTTTCATGTAAAATGTAAATTATAATATAGCCTAATTAAATTATTATTTGCAGGACTAAATGATTCAGTACAGAGGGCTTTATATTATAAATTATGTGTACTTTTAATTTTCAAAGTTTAAATTATCTGTGTCACATTCAAAATCAAGAATGTCAGGATGAGGCAGGTGGTCCTTGGAAAGCACTGGGCAAAGTCATACATCACAGCATGCAATCTACTGCAATCTACTGTGTCTGGGTCAACATGTTGGAAGAAATGCCAGCTTCATGTCATGCCATCACAGCTTGCTACAAAAGTCTTAATGGCATAGCTCTTCTAGATAAAGTAAGGGCCTTTCATGTCAAAAGTACGGATGTGCTGATACTGTTTGGTGTAGAGTTCTGTTGGCAGTGATGGAAGGAAGTATGCAGGTAGGAAAACTTATGGTAAGATTTCAGGGAAGTTTCTGTTTTAAGTGTGTTTATTATAAATTTTGTCACAGTGACCTAACCCAGTACTACTCTGATTTTTTCATGTCTGTTAGTGTTTTTTGTTTTTTTTTTTGAGAAGGTTGCTTTGTAGTTCAGGCAGTCCTTAAATGCACTGTGTAGTCCAGGTTGGCTTGGACTTGCAGCAGTCCTCCTCCATCAGCCTCCCAAGTTCTGGGATAGTAAGCATGTGCCACTACACGCAGTTTAGTGTCTGCAGGGTCTCACTACACAGATCAGACTCATAGTGATCCTCCTGCCTCAGCCTCCCAAGTGCTGTGATTACTGTGCGCACTGCCGCCTCAGCGTGCCCCTGATTGCTGCGCCTGCCTAAGCAGGAGCTTTAGTCTTCTGAGCTATCTGGCCAGCCCTGAGTTTATTTCTTTTTGTGCTCAAAGTTTTGTCTGTGCTTTTTCCCTTCATGGCTGTTGTTCAGGGTGTTATTTTAGTCAAGGTCACTGTCTTATGTCATCACATGATCTTGTCTTGTCACAAGGCTGGCTGTCATTTTGGATCATCTACTGCCATGTTTGTTTTTAGGTTCCTACTTTATTTCCTCTAACAAAATGCAGGTCATTTAGAAACATAGGCCTACTGGCCTGAGCAGAACGAAAGAATATCCAGTAAAGCTTAACTCAAATGACTGTGAGTTATTCTTAGGATTTTAAAAGTTTTTTTTTTCTTAAAAAAAAAAAAAAAGAGGATTCTGTCTCTGTTGCATTAAACAAAGTAACATTATTTTTACTAGTGGGATAAATGCAAACTTAAATGACTCCATCCTGCTTAACTAGGCTCCATCAAGTGGCAAAGAGCATCCCAGTGGGGGTGGGCTGAGGTTCCACCCCGATCTTGTGAGAGTTTCAAAGGATTAGATAGAGCCTTCGGAAGTTAATGGGCCCCCATATAGAGCCCAAAAGCCCTCAATAGGACTTTCTTCTGTGCTTCAAGGGAAGATGGTGGCATTATTCTCACTTCAGAAAGAGACATCTGTCTAGTGGATACTTACTTGAGGCTCAACAAGGCATGCTTAGTGGGGTTCCTGGGCCTCTGTCTGCATGGGATGCCATTTAAGGACCTGAGACCTAGTTAGTTGTCTAGCTCTATAGACCCTAGGATGAGCCATACCCTGAAGATTCCACTGACTTTGCCACTAGGCTATGTCCTTGAGCAATGGGAAAAGCCTGACCCTGTCAATTTAATAAATAATGGAATAGCTGATCTACTATGGCAGCATGACTTCGGTTCAGTGTGTATCAGGTAATGTCAAGAGATGGGTACAAGATGGAAATTTTTTTGAAAAAAGGCCTCACTCACTATGTAGTTCAGGCTGGGGTTGAACTCACTGTGTAGCCCAGGCTGTCCTTGACCTCATGGCAGTCCTTCTGCCTCAGCCTCCTGAGTGCTGAGATTATAGGTGTGCAACACCATGCTCAGCCTTTTTTGTCTCTTTATTGCAGAAAATCCCAGAAATGATGGTATTTAGAGTGGCCTCTGGGGTACAGAGAGACATCTCTGGTGATTCTATCCTCAGATCCCCACCTCTGTCTCTGTGTTGGTGCAGTGTGGCTCTCTCCCATCTGTTTAATGAAGGAACTTTAGATGGGACCCCAGACACCTATGATCCAGTTGCTGGTCCTGGCATTATCTATGTTCAATAGTTGGGATCTGGAGGAAAGTCAAAAGAGAAGCTAGAATTATACTGTTGCAATCAGCAATGCTTTAAGCTCACGCAAATCATCTGAGTGAAAACACAAGGGGGCCCGGCAGGATGGCTCAGTGGTCTAAAGCGCCTGCTTAGGAAAGCTTGGGCGGCTGCAGGGACCACGGTTTGATCCCTGGCACCACATGCTGCACCAGCCCTGCCCTCAGGGCAGGCTGAGCCGGCCATAAAAATAAATAAATAAATAAATAAATAAACTAACAAACAAAAGTTCTGAAACAAGAAAAAAAAAAAAAAGAAAGAAAGAAAGAAAGAAAGAAAATTCTAAAATAAAGAAAAAGAAAACACAAGTCGTCTGGACACCGGGCACCTTACTATACAGAGCCACTGTCTGAGTCCTGCTCCGAGTGTGAGGCAGCTACTAGGCCTGCATAGCACTAAAGGATTGACTGTCCCTGTTTCCAGAGGGGGCCAGACAAATCCTTGTTTCCTGCTCTGAAGAGGCTCAAGGGAACCTCTGTCTATGGACATCACCATTTCTCATGAGGAGCTCTGATAAACCGGTGTGGTGGATTGACAACTGGTATTCAAATTGTAACACCCAGCTGAACTGAATCATTGTGGTGCTGGATGTGGAAGGTCCACCCACGGACTGTTGCCAGAAACAGAAAAAGGAGAATTGGAGAAGAAGAGGTGCCGTTGGGGGCTGTTGGTTCTCCTAGAAGAGCTTGTCATGATGGCTTTCCTGATATGAACTTAGGTGTTCTCATTGCCAGAGGAGCTCAGGACCTTGTTGTCACTGAGAGTGACTATGGTTCACTTTGGCAGAGCTCTGGTCCTTACTCTGAGTATCGTTTGGCTCTGGAGGGGAAGGTGGTACACTGTTCAGTCAGTCTCCTAGAGAAGCTTGTCATGCTGATTTTCCTGACATCAACTCAGAGGAACTTGGGACCTTGATGTGGCTAAGGATGGCTGCGGTACTTTTTAAGGTACCTAAGTACCTGTGGTAATTTTTAAGGTAGCTGTAGCTATTATTTTGAGCATCAGTTCCTGGCTTCCAGTGTAGATTCCTGAGCCTGCTGATACAGATCCTTCATCCCACTGGCACAGACTTTCTAGCTATTTCTACCATTGACCTCAGGGCTTTCTCAGTGCAGATTCTTTCTTTCTCTCTCTCTCTCTCTTTCTCTCTCTCTCTCTCTCTCTCTCTCTCTCTCTCTCTCTCTCTCTCTCTCTCTCTCTTTCTTTCTTTCTATCTTTTTGCGGTACCGGGGATTAAACTCAGGACCCTGCACTTGCCAGGCAGGCACTTATTCAGCTGAGCTATATCCCTGACCCTCAGTGCAGATTCTTTTTTTTTATTCTTGTTTCAGAACCTTTGTTTGTTTATTCACTCATTTTTATGGCCAGCTCAGCCTGCCTTGAGGGCAGGGCTGGCACAAAATGTGGTGCCAGGGATCGAACCGCAGTCCCTGAAGCCGCCCAAGCTTTCCCAAGCAGGCGCTTTAGACCACTGAGCCATCCCGCTGGGCCCCTACTCAGTGGAGATTGTTTAAACAGATTTACGTGAGATATTGTTGTGGGCCCTAGGCCTCCAGCTAGATTCATGGATGGTATTATTCTGGGCTTTTGATTTGAGCTGAACTCTTACAACATATTGCCAGGGGATCCAGGCCCTCTGCTGTATTCTTTGGATTTTTAGTGTGTGGGCAGATGTCTTGCACTCCTTTATACTTGACTCTAAGGGTGACTACTATAAAACAATCCTATAAATTATGTGTCATGTATTAAATTGTTTCCTTGAAATTTCTGACCACAACACCCTGGATGTCATGGGTAAACTAATTCAATGACATCATTCTTTTGGAGGGTGTACCAGGGATTGAACTCAGGACCTTGTGCTTGCCATGCAAGGGTTTACTCTACTGAGCTACTTCCCTGGCCCTGACATCATTCACTTTTGACTTTCTTCTCTGGAAAATTCTCTTATAGATCTATAGTTGGGATCAAGGGGATCCCTAATTAGACATTCTTCTGTTAAGATGTGTTATTTTCAGTGATGTTAAGCTCAAGTGCCTATGTTATACGGTAATAGTATCATTAAGCTTCTCTTCTGGAGGGTTAACAACTTAAGTTTGTAGATCAAAAAATAGAGAAAATGAAGGGCTACAAAGATAACCAATATTTTGGCCCTAGCCCCTCTAGGTCAGTGAGGATTCAGGATATAAAAGAACCTGTAGTGTAGCATCCTACAACTCAGTGGTGTCCCAAATTTTTTATTCAAGGAGATTATGGAGCTACAGAGGAAAGGAACTGACAATGTATAATGTGCCTAAGGAGAGTTACCTAGAGAGAAAACATTCTCTCAGGCTTTCACAGAGAGCAAATTGGTGAAGCAATGGCCATGACTCATCCAGGTGGCTGACATTGACAAAAGTTCTACAAGACGCTGTAAATGGTTTCAGGGTAAATCCTGAGGGGATTTGACGGACTTTGTCAGATACAAAAGTTACATTTTTGTTATACAGGTCTTGCTTTTATTTTTTTCTTTTTCTTTTTTCTTTTTTTTTTTTTTTTTTTTTTTTTTTGACACAGGGTCTCACTATGCAGCTCAGGCTGGCCTTGAGTTCACTTCTGTAGCCCAGGCTGGTCTTGAACTCTCACTGATCCTCCTGCCTCAGCCTGGGATTATGGGCATGCACCACCATGCCTGGTCAGGTCTTGCTTTCACTTGATCTTTTTTTTTTTTTTTCTTTTTTCCCGGGACTGGAGTGTGAACTCATGACCTTGCACTTGCCAGGCAGACACTTGCCAGGCAGGCACTTGTGCCACGGAGCTATTTCTCTAGCCCCAAGATGTGTCATTTTGAAGGACCAGTGTTTAACCATGAATTTTTGATTGTGCTACAATGTGCTATTGCCTTGCTAGGAAGAGATTTACTAGCAAAATTTGGGGCAATTGTCAGATTCTAACCAATTCTCAGATTCTAAATCCATTCTAAATGGATTTGCCAGTTGGGACTATACCAGGTCTCCAACCAAATTAGTCAATAGGTAGATCCTGCTGCATGGTTTAATGGAAAAGAAGACAATTCTTCTACATCTACATATCAGAAAAGAGAGTAGTTGCTCTATGTGTCTTGATCCAAAGTCTAGGACTGTAGCAGACAATGGCCCCCACCAGTCAGAATACATCAGTTTCTTAGTTGCTCAGATAATAGCACCTATTCCAGCTCTGTTTTCTCCTGTTTCTTAGAAATAGCTTGTCACTGTGATGCATAGCTGGTCACTAGCTGCACATACCAGTCCCCAGTTGACAAGCCATTTTACCCCTGTAGTTCCTGCTGGTTTATCTCATATAAGCCTTAGACCACTGGAGATGAGGGCTCCATATTCTGAGAATGATCCTGATCACTGCCCATCAACATAAATAAATCTGCCTCCAATCCTGGCTGTCCTTTTGGTGTTTCTGCTTGTGGTTGTATCTGGTGCATCATCTGGGAAGATGACCCATGTTGACCTCTTTAGTCACCAGTCATGGTCCTCATGGATGGAACAAGGATCTCTCCAGGTCCCAATGGGAAGGTACACCTTTGAGATTTCCCTAGTCACCTCAGATATGGAGGATGATTCCTGGATCTCTACATTTCTACTTGAGTGACTCACATCAGACCCAAAAGGGAGGAGGACATTGTCTGTCTGTCTGTCTGTCTGTCTGCCTGATTCTGGTAAGATCCCTAGGGGCGCCCCAGTTAGTCAGTCTGTCAGGACTGCTCAGTTTGAGTAGAAAAAGAACTTGATCAAGTCTTGTTAGTTAAGGCCACCTTGAAGGGAAGGGATGTTGGAATGCTTAGCCTCTGAGTGCCTGCTGCATGACTGTGTGAGTGGAACACACAGCATAAGCAATAGGCCGCTCCATTTGTGCCCCAGGACTGGGAGGCACTGATCAGTCATGGTGGTTGGCTGTGACCTCACCTGGCCATTGATATTATGGTATAACATAGGCCTTGCACTCTCCTTAGCTGAACCACACCTAAATCCCCACAAGGAGCATGGCCAGGTGGGCATCCAAATGGTCTCTCTCTGAGGGGTGCCCACCCTCTGTCTGTTGCACCATAGCTCAAGGGCACACAGCACACATGTAGGGAGCCAGAGATGGGAACAAATTAGTTAAAACCCACAGTTCATGACTGCAGGAAAAGGGGCTTTTGCGGAGTTAGGAATGAAACCAAACTTCTCACTGTATCTCAAAGGAAAAGACTGAGAAAGGAGGCCCGTTCTTCCTGAAGATTTCTCCTCAGCACCGTCATCAGCTGCCAAAGTTGTTGCCAATGCTTTCATCCCTGGGCCCAACTTATCTAATTCCAGCCAATTGAACTGGTTCCAACCAGCCATTGCTTACATTCTTACCAAAATCAGGCATGCAGGCAGAGACAGACAGACTATATCCGCCTCCCTTTTGGGTCTGCATTGGGCCGCCCTCCCCCCAAAAAAACCCTTCAGCTTCATAGCTACACCTATTCTGGTCCGATGACCTCATCTAGCAGCCATCCAAGCTGGTTGCTAGCAGTTGCTTCTGAGTCTATTCCATGTGGACTCAGAAATGTCCACATTTTGAGTGATGAAAAAGGAGTTAGCCTTGAAAAATGAGTTGTGCCCTATCAGGCCCCAACAGATAGAGGACACAGTGCTCTATCAAGTTGTGTCCCTGAGAGTCCATAACCATTACAAAAGTTGGGGGTAAACCTGGGATTGTACTGCTAGACGATGGAGCAGAACTCTCTGCCTTCAAAAGTTCCCTCTGTCAAAAGGTTATCATCCCCAGGGCAACTGGGACTCTTAGCTTTTGCTCTTTCTGCCAAGCACAAACTTAGAACCTTGGCGGACATCTCCATCACATCAAGTCGATCAGCCTCCCTCTTATTTAGCAATTTTGAATATTCCCTGAGAGGAAGGTGGTGCCCACATCAGCCTGACAGATAACCCCAATCTATAAGTTCTGAAAAAACAATCTCCCAGGAGCATGAACTAAGGATTAGATCAACCATGCCACGTCATAATTCTGTCCATTGTTGTCAGATATCACAGGACACACCAACAGGTGTCCAGCCACACATCACCTTGGGCAAGATCTCCATTCCATCAGCAACACAGCTATCACCTTACATTCTGTGATCCAACCCACAGACCCTTTTTTAGACTATTCTAGATTAAAAATATGCCTTCCTTTGCTTTTAAGGTGTTCCCATAAACCCCTTCAATGGGGGAATAATCTCTAGACAAAAGGCCAGCTAACTTGGACTTGATTACCATAAGGGGTGAAGAACTCTCTCACTATTTTGGGGGAGGCCCAAGCCACTGTGGCCCACTAAGAAAGCAGAAAAAAAGAGGTCTCAAAACTGCAGAATTGCAAGGTCCTGAGTTCAATCCCCAGAACTGAAAACAAACAAACAAACAAACAAACAAACAAACAAACCTGCAAAATGTCTATGGATTGTCAAACTGCTACAGCCCATTCAAGACCTTCCAGCTGCTAGTGCTGCTTGAATTGCCCTCAATATACATTACCTCAGTCCTCTACCACCCACAGCCTGCTGGTACATGTGCCTGGACCCAAAGAATGTCTTCTGCCTTTCACTGGCTCCTGTTGGCCAGCCCTTCTTCACTTTTAAGTGAACCCAGTCTGTACTCAAAAGCCAACTAACCTGAACTCAACCTCCCAGAAGTTCAAAAATTTGTTTCCTCTTTATAAAAGCACTTCAGTTTAATGATATCCAAGCTGCCTGCTGGAAAGCCCCAAAAGCTGCACTACAGTATCTGGCAGAAACTGGTTACAAGAAAACTCCATAAACTTCTTAGAACTGCTGGCTTCTATGAAGTCTGAATCTCCTATGACCAACTCTGGCTACAGTCCTGCTTCCTACATCAGTTAAATCCTTGCAAGTCCATTCCTTCCCCTGCCCAAATTAAATAAAACCTGGATCCTTGAATTCACAACAGCGATGCTCCCTCAGCCTGTCAGTTCCTGTGAGTGGCCTTTGGCCTACCTGTGCAAACACTTGGATCTAGTTGCTAAGGGCTGCCTCCTTCTTTGCTTCGCTGCTCTAGTAGCCACTTTCTTTCAGATCAAGAAAACTGACAAGCTCACCTTAGGCCAAGACCTAATTGTCCATGTGGTATAACTAGTATTGGATCTCACTCAGTATTAAGGACTGTTGCAAAAATCCCTGCCTGAATCTTATGGTAATAAAACACTTAATCCTGCCATGTACCTGCCCTGCTGGGCCCAACAGACCATGACTGTCTGCCACTGTCTGATAAACTGTTCTTGAGCTGTTCTTGAAGTCAATCAGTTTTTTTTTTTTTTTTTTTTTCTGCAAAAGGGTTTATTTTCTTTTGGTCCAAGATTTGGAAGGGGGCTCCAGAAAGGTGAGAAAGCTGCCTAGTGGCTGGAGGGAGAGGGTTAGGCCGAAGCCCTGATGCCAGGGGGTGCAGGAGCCCCGCAAGAGACCGCCAGGTTCTGTGACCTCCTAGTCGTGCTTAAGGGTGAGCCTTTCAAAGAGGTACTCACCCAGCCCGGCCTGGGGGCTCGCCAGCCTGCGGAGGTTGGTAAGGTGGTCCCCTATCTTCTTGATGAGCGTTACCTCCTCATCTAGGAAGTGGTTCTCCAGGAAATCACAGATATAGGGGTCAGTCTTGGCAGAGCCCAAGGCATGAAGGTCCAGAAGAGCTTGGTTCAGGTTCTTCTCCAGGGCCAGGGCAGCTTCCATGGCATCCAAGGTTTTGCCTCACTCATCTTCAGGTGGTTTCTGCACGTCTTGGAAGAGCACATGGCCGCCGCGCCGGTTTTGCATCTTCAGGAGATGCTCGGCACCCTCGCGTTTCTCCTTGGCCAGCTCGCGGAAGAAATGGCCCACGCCCTCCAGAGCCACATTGTCTCGGTCAAAGTAGTAGCCCAGAGAGAGGTAGGTGTAGGAGGCCCGCAGGTGCAGGTTCACCAGGCGGTTGACAGCAGCCTCCACCTCGGTGGAATAATTCTGACGAATCTTGAGAGGTCATGGCTGATCAGCAATAAGGAGTTATGCACAAAAGAACGGTATTGTCCGGTCCTGGAAGGAGGAGATAGGTGAGATGGTCCTGAAATCTGTACCTGGAAGGTGGGTGGAAGATGAAAGAGGGAGTCCCCGGGTCTGTTCCGTCCAAACACTGTTGAAGCAATGCGCCGCTCAGTCAATCAGTTTAAAGAAGAAGAAAAAAAAGAAGAAGAAGAAGGAGGAGGAGGAGGAGGAGGAGGAGGAAGAGGAGGAGGAGGAGAAGGAGGAGGAGGAGGAGGAGGAGGAAGCTCCGCTCAGTCAATCAGTTTAAAGAAGAAGAAAAAAAGAAGGAGGAGGAGGAGGAGGAGGAGGAGGAGGAGGACGAGGAGGACGAGGAGATGATGATGATGATGGAGGTAGCTCTGTTAGGATAGGCTAGATATGCTGTGAATAAAGTTATTTTGGCCAGAGCTCTTCTGCTACTGCTTGCTGCTGCTGTTTGGAAACCTGCCACCAATGGCACTACCTGCCCCTATGGTATGTTCTATAAATTCAAGACACAACACTGGCACCCATATTGCAACTAGCTTAGACTTCAGAACAGCCCCACAAAAGCTTAAAGACCAACTATACCTGTAGATATCCCTGCACACACATAGTATAGCACAGGTACATACTAACTACCTCTATAAGGTTCTAAGATTCAATCTGTTGGAAAACTAGACAGCTCCTCCAAGACTAAATCAAAGAGACTACACAGGATGACCAGTCCACACATGACTCAAACCTGAGGACATCATTCACAGGATTGCTCTGTATCTATTCCCCTTGGTTTTGTGTCTTTTCAGGCTGTTTGACCCAGTCCTTGATTCCCTGATCCCCTGATAGCTGTAGTTTTTGTTAGTTGACCTGGATTCTGTTTACCTGTCCTTGGTTCCCCACCCCTCCCCTTCCAATTTTTTTTTACAGTAAACTCTATGATATTGGCCCCAAGAGAATAAAACAGTCAGTCAAACACTTGTAATACCCTCACTACCTTGCCAGAGTAATGCTAAAGAACAGACAAGACTAAATTATATCTTCCTAAGGTTTTTTTTTTTTTTTTTTTTTTTTGTGTGTGTGTGTGTGTGTGTGTGTGTGTGTGTGTGTGTGTGCTGGGTCTCACTACGCAGCTTAGACTTGTAGTGATCCTCCTGATTTCTGCCTCTGTAATGCCGGGATTATAGAGTCTGTATATATCTTTCTAAAAATCTGTGTCTGATAGCTGAGAAGATTAAAGCACTTGCCTAGACAAACACAGGGACCAGGGTTCAATCCCCAGTGTACAGTGCCAGCCCCACTCCTGGGGCATGCTGAGACAGCAACTGAGACTGAACATGGTGGTGCATACCTATAATCCCAGTGCCTCGGAGGCAGAAAACAGGAAGATCACTACCAGTCCAATCTGTGTAGTGAGACCCTATAGACCCTGTAATAATTTTTTTTTAAAAAGAAGCAACTTAGAGAAAATTTTGTAATAAAACAATATTGAGGACCTTGGCTGGGACCATTGACAACTGTAATGTTTCTTCTCCTCCTCCTTCTTGTCGTTGTCTTCCTCTCTCCTCCTCTTCTCCCTCCCCCTTCCCTCTCCTCCACCCCTCTTCCTGCCCTCTCCTCCCTCCCTCCTCTTTTTCCTCTGCCCCTCTTCCCTCCTCTTCTTCCTCCTCCCTCCTCCTCCCTTCCCCCTCTTCCTCCTCCTCCCCCTCCTCCCTCTTCTTCTTATGCTGGGGGTTAAACTCAGGACCTTACACTTACCAAGCAAGTGCTTGTGTCATTGAGCTAGCTCCTTGGCACTCATTACTGCTTCTAACTGAGCTTTGCCTCAGAAGCTCACATGCATACTCAGCAAAGATTTGCTGGGGAAACCAAGCGGGGCGATATAGCAGAAAATGCCCCTGCCCCGGCCAGTAAAATTCAGTTTGTTGCTCAGGTAATATTTTCTGTTTCTGTCTCTTAGAAATGCTGGTCATTGTGATGCATAGCTGGTCGCTATGACACACTGTATAAACCAACCCCTAGTTGACAAGCCATGCTGGCTCTGTACTTCCTGCTTGCTTATCCAATATAATCCCTAGACCAGAGATCATGGCCTGATATTCTGGGAATGATACTGACTAGTGTCTGTGTATGTAAATAAGTCTGCTTCCAAGTTCTGGGCGTCCTGTCGGTGTTTCTGCATGCTGCTGCAGGACAAGGACACTGCCTAGTAGCCTACTTTTCAAGTGTTAGAGCAGCTGCTGGATAGCCATCCAGCCTGTGGGCAGTAATAACTACAGCTATGCTAATGGAGAAAGCTGCAAAACTAAATTTAGGATGGAGACTAGAAGTCTGACTTTCTATCAGGCCAGTGATTCTTGAGACTGAAGGTTACTTGTGTTTAACCAATTAATCAATTGGTAATAGGGAATGGCTTACCAATACATCCCATGCTCTTAGAAACCTCTGAGATAGTTGCAAAACTTGCACCACTACTAACCTTGCCTCGCTGATGTTGACAGGCTCCCAAATTAGTCACTCTGTGAGCAAGTGATCTTCCAGACCTGTGCAAGTAGGAAAGACACTGGCGACTTGCCCTTCCAGGACCCTAAGGAGGTTTGGCTCACTGATGAAGTAATTTTGGCCAAGAAAGACATCAAAAGGCAGGTTATGCTGTTGTCACATTGTCCAAGTCCTCAAGGCCAACTTGCCCAGGGACTTCTGCTGTTACTTGGGAACTTTGTGATTTTCAGGGGAAGTTAGACAGGACATGGCAAAGCTTTCTGGAGAAGTAGATATGACCTGTTAATTACAAAATCCCAGAACACACGATCTCCCAAAGCCCTGCATGTGGACTTCTCCGAGGACTTAGAGTATTTTTTTTCCTTCCCTATATTTAGGACAGGGTCTACAGGGTCTATAGGGTCCCACTTTGTAGATTGGACTCATAGTGATCCTCCTGTTTTCAGCCTCCCAAGCACTGGGATTACAGGCGTGTGCCACCATGCCCAGTCTGAATCACAGTCTCAGTGCACCCTGGGGGCAGGGCTAGCGCAGCACACCAGGGATAAAATCCCAGCTGCTGTGCTGTCTAAGCAGGCACTTTAGTCAGCTGAGCTATCAGGCCAGCCCTTTAGAGTACCTTTTAGGTAGGACTAGATCTGATGTCAGTCTGAAAAGTAGTTACAAAAAGGACAGCCACCACTGAATTTTTACCACTGTATTCCCTCATGCTGTAGGGTGTACTTTTTTTTTTTTCTACTTTTGCTTGACTGAAACTTACTCTGCAGAGCCTGCTTTTTTGCCTGCCTGTAATAAAACTTTGCTATTGTTTTAAAAAATTGAATGTTAACATACCAAAAGAAAAAATTATGAAAGAAAAAGAACCAATTATGTATCATCCTCGATCCTACAAGAAGAAATCTACAGCTGTGATGTTGAACATTAACACAGATACTGATTTACAGCTAATATGCACTAAATGTGATAGCTATATCTCCACTAATGGTAGGAAATAATTGAACAGTAATATTACAGAGTTAACTAATGATTAGTAAAGCTTAGTGGTTATACTATTAAATATATAGGGGGTTGGGAATGGGGTAATACAAGAGGAAAAGTCTAAAACCTTACACTGTAAGATATGAGAAGGTAGGAAGAGAAGTGGTACTAGGGATACTATTGGGGAGTGGTAGGATGTTTATAGAATTAGGTAAAGATAATTGAAAACTGAGAAGAAATAGAAGATAAGAAAAACAGAAAACAAAGGAAATTATATGGGGAATAAAAATAAGATAAAAAATTAAAAGGGAAGCCAGACATGGTGGCGCATGCCTATAATCCCAGCACTCCAGAGGCTGAGGCAGGCGGATTGGTGCAAGTTCGAGACCAACCTGGGCTACAAAAGTAAGCTCAAGGTCGGCCTGAACTGCATAATGAGACCCTGTCTCAAAAAGACAAAAAAAAAAAAAAAAAAAAAAAAAAAAAAAAAAAAAAAAAAAAAAAAAAAAAAAAATATATATATATATATATATATATATATTAAAAGGGAAAAAATAAAAGGCAGAAGAAAAATAAGAAATAAGAAAAAGAGACAGGGCTAGCCAGAATGCTCAGTGGACTAAAAAGCACCTGCTTAGACAGAGCACAGTGGTTGGGGTTCAATCCCAGAGGTGCCATGCTGGCCCTGCCCCTGGGGTGTGCTGAGGCACCGATTGAGATGGTGTGTTGGCTCATGCCTGTCATCCCAGATCTTGGGAGGCTGAAAACCGCACAATTCCTATGAATCTGATCTGTGTAGTGAGACTCTGTAGACCCTGTATGAAATACTTTAAAAAAAGAAAATGAGACAAGAAGCAAGGAAAAAAGACAAAATTCCCCAAACTGCTAAAGAATAAAGAGGAAAGAAGAAATAAAGAAAAAAGAAAAAAGAAAAAAAAAGCAGCTGGGGAGATGGCTCAGCAGCACAAATGCCTGTCTGACAAGTGTAAGGTCCTGAGTTCATTCCCTGGTAACACAAGAAAAAAGAAAACTAAGCTTTTCTTCTGTTGGGTTAAGAATATAAGTTTACAGACCAAAAATTAGAGAAAAAAAAGGGCTACAAGGATAGCCAATATTTTTGCCCTAGCCCTTCAAGGTCAGTGAGGACCAGGACATAAGAGAACCTGTGCTATAACAGCCTATAACTCAGCGATTTCCCAAATTTTCTGTTCAAGGAGATTATGGGGCTACAAAGGAAAGGGACTGAAGACATACAGTGTGTCAAAAGAGAGTCACCTCAAGAGAAAACATTCTCTCAGGCTCTCACAGAGAGCAAACTAGTCAAGCAATGGCCATGACTCATCCAGATGCCTGATACTGACAACAGTTCTACAAAGCACTGTACATGATTCCAAAGTAAATCCTGAGGGGATTCAACTGACCTTGAGAGATACAAAAGTTCCATGTTTTGCTATACAGGTCATGTTTAAACTTGCCTTAAACCACCCAGCAGAAAAGTTTAACCACGATGCATAAAACAGAAAGCTAGATTAGAATGATGACCTGTAAAAGGCTTAAATCAATAGCTTCTAACATTGCCAGTTTTACCAATAACCCACTGTGATTATCAGACATTGGATTATGTATACAGCTACTTTCTCTTAGTTCAATGAGAAGAAATTTGGTTGTACCAATAATGATTTGAAAAATTATAACACCTACACTCTGGGCTCTGTAACTACCAGAAGGACAACAATATGCATTGTATCAAATATTGAAATGGGCCTGGCAGGATGGCTCAGTGGTCTAAAGCACCTGCTTAGGAAAGCTTAGGCAGCTGCAGGGACTGCGGTTCAATCCCAGGCACCACATGCTGCGCCAGCCCTGCCCTCAGGGCAGGCCGAGCTGGCCATAAAAATAAATAAACAAACAAAAGTTCTGAAACAAGAAAAAAAAAGTAGCCTTTAAAAAAAAAAAAAAAAAAGAGCCGGGCATGGTGGCGCATGCCTGTAATCCCAGCACTCAGGTGGCTGAGGCAGGAGGATCAGTGCGAGTTTAAGACCAGCCTGGGCTACAAAAGTGAGCTCAAGGCCAGCCTTAACTGCATAGTGAGACCCTGTCTCAAAAAGACAAAATAAATAAATAAATAAAAATAGATTAAAAAAATAAAAAAGAAATGTACTATTAATGTGTTTTGAAACTGTTACATTGTTAGACATTGTTATTTCTTATTAAAAGTAATAGTAATAAAAAAGAAAGAAAGAAAAGGAAAGCAAGTTATAATACCCCCACCCCAAGAAATTTCCCTGTTATTCTGAATGTGTGGTTTTCTTCTGAGAGCTATACTTTTGGGGCAGTGTCCAAGTCAAGCCATGCCCCAGCTCATCCAGGTAGATAAAGAAGGTAGTCAGATCCCAGTTCTGTGCTGGATACAGGCACCAGCAGGCAGTAGGGGTAGGGCAAGGCGCCAATGCTGTGACCTTCAAATCCATAGCCTGAGCCTTGCCTCTGGCCGTGGGGGTTGAGGCTTGTGTCCTTTAGCTCCAAGGGTCTCTTTCCAGCTTGACCACAGTTCTATGACTTCAGCTGTCCTTGGTTGTCTGTCACCTAGTCACTGTGGGACCAGCACACAGGGAGCCCTGAGGTGAAGCCATCCTGTGGCTGCAGAGTCTCAAGTTGGAACAATCAAACCTTCCCTGGAATGGCGTCTACCAAGTCTTTTCTTGACCAAGTCCACATGGTGGACACTTGGGCTGGAGTCATTCACCAGTTGTGCTGGTCAAGAGACTCACGTGGGAACAGACTCACTCACTTGCCCTGCAGCGCACACCTCTGGTGTGTTCCACCACTGTTTCTCCTCGAGGCTCTCTGTGGTCCCTGGCTTTCACTCTGTTTCTGTAGGTTCAGTCTGCCTTTCTCAGGAGCCAAGAACTGTGAGCAGGAGAAAGTGCAGAGTGTCTCTGTCCTTCTCCACTTTGTGTTCTGTAGGAGAGATATTTATTTATTTATTTGCAGGACCAGGGATTGAACTCAGGTCCTTGTGCTTTCCAGGCAAGCGCATATTCTACTGAGCTATTTCCCAGCCCCCTTTATTTCTATTTTAAAGATAAAAAACAAAGACAAAAATGAAGCAACATAAAATAATAAAAATGGTACAGAATTTAAAATCAAGAATAGAAAACTAAAATTTTTTGTTATGTTATGAATTGTTATCGTCATATTTGTTGTTCACATTATGAGATATGGTATGCAAAATTTATCAACGAATAAAACATTAACTTTTCCTTTAATAAACCTTAACTTTTTTCTTGTTCTTTTTTTTTTTTTTTCCTTTTTTTTTTTTTTTTTTTTTTTTTTG